>NQII01000808.1:247089-277241 GCA_002778355.1 Clitarchus hookeri
GGAAACACAATGTGTTCAACATTACTTTGCCCTCGTGCATGCATTGTATTGGTTCTCTATTTTTTACAACAAAAATTTCCATTGCACGTTCCAAAACAAGATTATCATTTGCATACAAAATACCCGGATCATTTAGTGCTACATAACCCTGTTTGTATATTACAATATCCTGTTGTTCAACCTTTTCCTCTCTCTCTCTCTCTCTCTCTCTCTCTCTCTCTCTCTTGTTCATTTATTTCAACCCCATTATGTTTTTCAACCATTACTACTTTTAACTTTTGATTTTGTTCACAAGTGACCAAATGTTATTTGTTTTCCAAATTATCAAACCTCTCATTTATTCTTTTGTATGCCTTCACTACCCTTCTTTAGAGCCCCAAATGTTTTGTAGTTATAAATCTAACTATTTCTTTATACTAGGTGTTTGTCCATTTTTGTTTCAGGAATTATAATGTCAACAAACCCTACACAATTTGTTTTTCCCCCCTTCAGTATGGCTCGTTATTAACCTTTATAAACAAAAAGTTTTTCATGAACCGGTACTAACAAAATGTTATCTTCTAACTTGCAAACAAACAAACCAATTTTTTTCTTGCCCCAGAACTTGCGTTTCACGGGAAACTGCTCCCACTTTGTCCTTCGGTACGGTAAAATATGTACAGCTTCTGTCAATGTATTTCCGATGTGATGTCAATTGGGCTCAGCACTCCTCTTGATACCGCATCTCAGCTCGCCTATTTTCTAGACATCTAACAAAAAATCTTTCCCGAGCTTAGTCCTTCCCTTTGCCGAAGTCCGCAACTTCCAACGATCGTAGATCTATAAGTTCTTTCAACAGCCCCACGTATAGGTCGCCAGTTGTAACATTTCTTTCGTTTTCTCCAACAAATTTAACAACAATTTATTTAATCTTCTTAAAAACAAAATTAAATAACTTTTTTCTCGTTTTTAATTTTCGGTAATATAAATCCTAACATCTTGCAGCAATTAACTTATATTAACTTATATTCACCCATATAGATTCCTTATTGAATCATTTTTCTGCTCCTTTTCCCACACACGTCCATCATTAACGGTGTTGGTAGTATTTCTATTAAAGGAAAACGTGCCACTTAGAACTTCAGAATCACCTCTTTTGTAACATGTTCCCTGATTGGCTGTCGTCTGACCACGCCACATACATCCTTCAACCAGCAATGGCGAGACGAGAGCCAACCATGATATTTTCAATAACCTCACATCATTTATAACGCGCAATATTTCCTACCCTCTAAGGAATAAATGAACATTACATTCTACTAAAGCGAACTGGATTCAATTCCTGGCGGGGTCACCTGGATTTTTGCATTTGGAAAATGTGCCGGACATTGCTGACTAGCTGTGGGTTTTCTTGGATCACTCACATTTCCCAGCACTTTCATTCCTTCGCTGCTCCATCTTTGCCTCATTTCACACTCTCCGGCGCTCAAGATCTCGCTGTAATTGGAGACCAAAATCTCTCATTTCCTGGTTTGTAATTGCATCTAAATCAGTTGACAATTACGTAACTTATTTTAATTTACGTACTTAATAATCACCTAAATTACTTCATTTTTTGCCGTCATACATTGTTAGAACTATCTTCGCAGAGCAGAAACCTCTCAAAAGGATAACAATACACGTGTAAACGATATACGTTTGAAGCATAGAATAAAGGTTCTTTAGATCGCTACTGATTCTCCAGAAATAGAAAATTATGTCTAACGTTAATCATTTAAGGGACATTTTGGAAATATGTGCAATTTTTTTTATGAAAACAAGGCGTTAAACATATTCGTTTATGAATGATTAAATATGACTATTTCCAAAGACTTTCTCCAAAAGGAATGAATTTTTCCCCACCCAAAAAATATAAATTTTATGACAAAAAATTTAAAAAATTTATTCCTTTTAACTTTGTGGAACTAAATTAACTCAAATAAACCAACAATATAATTATTACAAGCAAATACATAACTTAAAATCGCAAATAGCTTTACTGACTTCAAATACTTATAAGTACAACGTATATGCCCATAAATTACACGTGTGGAATTTTTTATTTTATTTCGATTTCAGCTTGGTAACATTTATATTACACAATACAATAGTGGAAACCATTTTGCGCAAAGAAATAGTAACCGTTCCCTAATATTTCGCATCCATTTTTGTTTATACAGATACAGAAAGCGGGAGATAGATTTGGCCGGCGCATAAACCATCCTTACACGATACCTATGGGTATAACGGAAAGCATACGAATTTCGCTAGCACAGTGGTTCCCAACCTTTTTGAGACCATTGCCCCTGAAAATTGTACAAAGATGTCTTTACCCCCTTTAAGAAAACAAACAAATTAAAATGTATCCACATTTATTAACAAAAAAAAAGCACCTTTATATATAATAAGTGGAAAGTAAAAAAGACTTTAAAAAAGTCAATAAGAAGGTTGGTATTGCTTTTTTTTTTTTTTGTAAAATCTTCTCAATATTTGGCTTTTTATCCGCCAGGGCACATCGCAAGACGTGTTCAACATTCAGTCTGTTCTTTGAATTTTTCTTCATGGCCACAATCGTTGAAAATCCATTTTCACCCCTTATAAGTAGTTGCGAAAGGGATTAAAATTTTAAGAGCTTTTTCAGCAATAATTGGGTATTCCCCAGCAACTTCTGCCCAAACTGTTGATAGCTCGTGGCTTTCAAAATCCACCTTCAATATGTTGTCTTCACGAAGGCCAATGACTTTTAGTTTAGCGGCTATATCGCTATCAGAGAAAATAGCTCCATCCACTGAAAAACGACTCGAAACCCAAGCATTTGTTTGACGATTTCCTAAATCGGGAAAATAGTTATTGATGGAATTAATCAAGGAAGATATGTATTCAATGATGTAATTTGTGAATGTGCATTTCTCATCATTCCCACGAGCAGCGTAGCTAATTCTGTGAACATTGATACATCCTCAACCTCAACCCTGCGTTGGTAGAGCTGAAGTTTTCGGAGAAAACTGGCAACTTTATCTTGAACTGTCAAAACATTCACCATATTCCCTTGTAGAGACAGGTTAAGCATATTTATTTCTCCGAAAAAAGCTGCGAGGTACGCAAGATTTGCAATAAATATTTTGTCTGTTATTTTCATGAGAAGTTCTCTCTCTTTGGCGGTTTTGATCCTTTCCAGAAATAAGGCGATTTATTCTCGGAGTTCAAGTATCCGGTGCGACACTCTACCCCGCGATAACCAGCGCATTTCCTTGTGAAACAGAAGCACGTCAAATTTGGCCCCAAATTCTTGGCATATAACTTTAAAAATTATTGTGTTTGTCGCACTACCTCGAATATGATTGGCAATTTTTACAATGTCAGAGAATACGTTCATCAAATCAGGTGGAAGTGTTTTTACTGACAAAGCATAACGATTTATAATGCAGTGGCTGAACGTGGCATGGGGAGCAACTGCCTTTACCAATGTTTGGAATCCTGAGCGAACCCCCATCATGGATGGTGCACCATCTGTGCAAACGCCTATCAACTTACACCATTGGAGTTTGTTGTCCTCTATAAACTTTTTCAAAGTTTGGAACACATCTTATTCACGAGTAGTGGTGCTCAGTGATTCGTAAAATAAGTATTCCTCTTTTAATTAATTATTTCTTTGTACCGAACATATACAAGCAATTGGGAACAAGATGCAACATCTGTTGACTCATCTAACTGAAGTGCAAAGTAGGGGCTGAACTTTATTCCAGTGATGCACTGTGTCCAAAATATCCATGCCCATCTCTTCTATGTGACTTTTGATAGTGTTGTTGGAAAGCTATATTTGGTTTATCTTAATCACATGTTGCTCTCCAAGAAGTAGCTCACTGCGTCCAGCAAACAAGGTTTGATAAGTTCCTCACCTATGGTGTGAGGCTTTTTGTTCTCTACAATATGGAGAGCTATTCGATAAGAAGCCTCAAGGCCAGCATCATTTGATTGAAAAAAAATTGCCCGTTGAATCCATGCGCGAAGATTTTAGAATAGATTGTTTTCTTTTGAAAAATTCGAGATCTTTCTCCTTGAAGCCTGAATGACTTCTTTCAAGATGATCTTTTGATTTGCTTGGCTTCATACTCTCCGAACTAAACACTTTATTACATAGCACACATTGAGGTTTTTTGATTACTTGAACAATAATTTGAGTGAAACCCCATTGCAGATAAGCTTCTTGGTATGACCGCTTTTTGTAGGTGGCATGGTTTCTGAAATCAAGAGCGATATTTAAAAATATTTAATACTTAAGTATACTTGCGCCTTAAGCTAAATATACGATACCTATTTTATAAATTACCTACTTACATGATTAGGTGCGTTTTCGAAACTTAATTCACGTGCACAGCGTACTACTGGTTGGCCTGTCTCATCCGGCGTGAAGTGAACGCGTCTGTATTCGATGTAATTGATTGCTTCACTGACTGAACGAACGAAGAAAACAAAACCTGTGACGCGCAGGGGTAAGTTTGCGCGCGGGCGGAAGCGAAGTAAGTGAGTGATTGCAGGAGGCGGCCAGTGAATCGCGTCGCACTTCATACTAATTCTTGAAGCCGCGGGAAGTTTGAATGAATCGCGACGCCACGGTCCCGTTAATGCCCAATGTGTGGCGCCGCACTAAATAGCAATAGCTAAACATCTTGCTCCTTACTCCTCAGGAAAGACGGTTTTACCCCCAAGGGGGTAATTACCCCCAGGTTAAGAAACACTGCTCTAGCAGAAGTTAAGAAACAATGCATCAGGTCATACTCATACGTTACCTACATTGCCAAAATAAAATTTTAAGCACCAGCAAAAACAACTCGCAAATGGTTGATAGCCTACATTTTGCAGGGGTACAAATGCAATATGATATTATATATATATATATATATATATATATATATATACAGTGAAATCCCGATATTTCGCATCCCAATTATTCGTATATCCCGCTAATTCGTACAAATTTGTCTGTCCCTTTAGAAAATCCCTTTAATTCTTAAAAAAAACTATTTATTCCGGTTCCCTCGATAATACGTATTTATTTTGGTGATCGAGCTTAATTAAAACGTCTNAAAAAAAAAAAAAAACGAGAGGTCTTTGAAATGGTAGCTTAGTATTTGGTACTCTAAGTACAGTGAAATCACGATATTTCGCATCCCGATCATTCGTATATCCCGCTAATTCGTACAAATTTGCCAGTCCCTTGAGAAAATCCCTTTAATTCGTAAAAACAACAATGCATTCCGGTCCCCTCGATAATACGTATTTATTTTGGTGCTCGAGCTCAATTAAAACGTCTTATAATTCTTATTTCCAACTTAAAAATCTCGTTGACTCGTAATGTTTTTAACCCTAGACTGTACACCAGCTCTATATTTATGTAATTCAGGAAGGGTAAAAAAGACCGGTANCCGGCCTACGGTTATGAGAGGGTAGGAAGCAGCAGAGCGAGTGATAAGTTAGTCAGTTTGGTCTTAGCCATGCCTCCGAAAAGAGTTCATACGTGTATTCCCATTAGAGAAAAAAAGAAATCATTAACGTCGTGGCCAGTAGTGATAAACAANAGGGTTTGAAGAGCAGGTAATTACGCCGAGTAGGCTGTGAGGTGATGTGTCTGTGATTCTCAGAACTAAGAGGCGCCTTGCTGTCCGGTCTACGGTTATGAGAGGGTAGGAAGGAGCAGAGCGAGTGAAAAGTTAGTCAGTTCGGTCTTAGCCATGCCTCTGAAAAGAGCTAATAAGTGTATTTCCATTAGAAAAAAAAAGAAATCATTAACGTCGTGGCCGGTGGTGATAAACAAATTGACGTGTCCAAACATTATAACGTTCCTCCTTGCGNTAGTGATAAACAAATTGACGTGTCCAAACGTTATAACGTTCCTCCTTCCACAATAAACTCAATTCTGAAGAATGACAAAATCGCCTCCCAGACATCGTACAGCAAAATAAAGCGCTTTAAGATTGGCCAGTATCCACAACTAGAAGAGAATTTAAAAGAGTGGTTTCCGCAAGCACGGAATTCGAGTGTACCAGTTGGAGGAAATATTTTAAGTGAAAAAGCAAAAGTTTTCGTAGGAGAAATGAGAATTAAAGACTTTCGTGAGAGTGATGGTTGGTTTGATAGGTTAAAAAAAAAGTACACCATAAAATTTAAGAAGCTTAGTGGGAANTCGAGTGTACCAGTTGGAGGAAACATTTTAAGAGAAAAAGCAAAAGTTTTCGCAGGAAAAATGGGAATTAAAGACTTTCGTGAGAGTGATGGTTGGTTTGATAGGCTTAAAAAAAAGCACACCATAAAATTTAAGAAGCTTAGTGGGGAAAGTGCGAGTGTGTCTGTCAGCCGACGTTCGTTTTGAGTGGAAAGACAAATTGGGAGAAATAATCGATTCTTATGAGCCCAACAACATTTTTAATGCAGATGAGACGGGGTCATTTTATAAGCGTCTCCCCGACCGATCAATGTGTTTTAAGGACGNCGAGTGTATCGGCCAACGTTTGTTCTGAGTGGAAAGACGAATTGGGAGAAATAATCGATTCTTATGAGCCCAACAAAATTTTTAATGCAGATGAGACGGGGTCATTTTATAAGTGTCTCCCCGACCGATCAATGTGTTTTAAGGAAGAAAAGTGTCATGGCGGAAAAAATAGTAAAGAACGTGTTACCATATTTTTGGCCGCCAACATGGATGGATCTGAGAAATTAAGACCGCTCATGATAGGCAAATCAGCCAAACCAAGATGTTTTAAAAACATAAAAACTTTTCCGATGACCTATCGTGCAAACAAAAAAGCGTGGATGACGGGCGAATTATTCAAGGAATGGATACGATCAGTGAATGCTGATATGGAGAAAAGGCAGCGAAAAATTCTACTTTTCATGGATAATTGTACGGCCCACAACAATACCCCACTGCTCAGTCATGTTAATTTAGTGTTTTTGACTACCAACACTACTTCTAAGTTGCAGCCTCTAGACCAGGGCATAATTAAAACGTTCAAAACCTTTCACCGCAAGGAAGTAGTGATGCAACTGCTTGACAGCATCGAGGATGGGAAGGATGATCAAATCTTCTTAATNCGTTCAAAACCTTTTACCGCAAGGAAGTAGTGATGCAACTCCTTGACAGCATAGAGGATGGGAAGGATCATAAAATAGCCTTATTTTCAGCTATGAACATTGCTCACAAGGCGTGGCAAAGTGTTAGCGAAAGCACAATAAAAAACTGTTTTCGTGCTTGTGGATTCACGAAGGTGGAACTTTCATCAGCAGTTACTGAACAAGACTTAGAATGCCCTGTGAATTGGAATCGTCTTCCTCAAAATAAAGAAAATTCTATAACGTTTGAAGATTTCGTCCATTTTGACGATGGTCTAGCAGTAGCGGGGATTCTAATTGGTGACGAAATTTTGGCTCCATCTCAGGACATTGATGGTGAAGGTGATGACGAAGATGATGTGCTGACAATTACACCTAAAGTGGCTAAACAATACATCAACAACGTGCGCCATTTCTTAGCGAAATCAGACGTTGGCGATGAAGTATTTTCTGCTTTGAACATGCTTGACAAAGCCATCGACCATACCCGTCTGCAAGGCTTCCACCAAAAGAAAATTACAGAATTTTTTTTAAACATAAATTTTTAATGTGTTTTTTATTGTTGTAATTATTGATTTATATATACATATGTATACATAATATATAGCCAAGCATGTATTATTACATATTAATGCAAATTGGCATTAATCTCGTTATTATGTATTTTTTATTTTTTTGCTCCCGATTATTGGTAATCCCGCTAATTCGAATATCTCGATAACTCATATTTAACATTCAGTCCCTTGACAATACGAATTATCGGGATTCTACTGTATAATCACTTGCGCAAAGAACAACAACTGTCCCCAGAGTTCATCGCCTACTCAAAGCGCGTAATAGTGTTATTATCATAGGGTGGAAACATTACATCCGTGCTGGCCGAGTTAATTCCGAAATAGCTGTGCGCTCGTGTCTTCCCAGTTTGACTTCTATCCTCTGAATGCCTTTTGTTGATTACTATGTGATGACAACGAATCGCATTATTAAATGTATTGCCAATCATTAAAAAAGTAAAAACATTTTATAATAATAGTAATGTATACGTAACCGTTTCCTCTTTGATATAGTGTGCAATTAATTTATCGACGTTTCATTGCACAGAAAAAAATCATGTCCAGTAAAATTCATATTGCATATTTTGTATCGTTAATAAGGTAGTACATTTTATTTTAATATTAAAATGACACGAAGAGAACGAACGTTAAAGATTGCGATAGTTATACATGCGAATGTGAGAGTTGTTTCTCCTGCATAGTTAGTCACGAAATGTTTGGTATGCTTAGAGAAAGTTGCTTAATGAGATCCCAAATGCTGAAATAAATCCTAGAGTGATAATGGAATAGACAGTGAGAATGCGAGCTGCGCGGTATTACTCTCCGCGTTCCAACATTGGACTACTTTTCTGCTAAAAGAACTATCAAAAACAACGTGAATAGGAATTGAGGTTAGAACACTGTTTTTGTAAGTAATGGCATTTTCCAATTGACTGCACCGGGTGCGACCTGAAAATTAGAAAAATGGTAATTATCACGTGATTGCCCGAAGCGAGTGCTTGTTGGTCGGCCATGTTTGCGCTGACCCTGGATAAAGTGCGGCAAAGAATGCACCAAGTGCGATCGACGATTGGATGATGGATAAACGACTGCACTCAGTGCGAGTTCAGGTGGAAGACGCGGCACTCGACCAGTGCGCGCTGAGTGCAATCCAGTGCAGTGATTGGAAGACGGCACAAGTGCTTAGGGGTGTTTGTGCGCTTACTGTAACCTGGTCTTACTGCAGCTATGCAGCTATAGTATCGCTTATATTAAAGTTGGTCAGTGTAAAAAAGCGGCTCTGCTAATAAATTCGTATGTAAACACACACTTCCATCACTGTCGACCGTATGAGTTCGACAGTTGTACTAGCGGTAGTCGAATCAACATTAGAAGAAAATCGGTCTACCTCATTTTCGTTCTATGAACTGATTATCGAGTGGAGAGTTTTTGGGCTGCTCTAAACATCGAGGCCTACGTGGGTGAAGCGAGGTGAGTAAGGAGCAGTGCCGGAATGCAAGGGCGGGGGAAATGGGAGATCCCCGAGAAAATACGTCGACCAGCGACATCGTCATGCACGATTCTTAAGTGCAAAAATCCAGGAGCAACCCCGCCGGGAATCGAAGCTGGTTCGTGTAGGTGGGAGGGGAGTAGTCTGACCACTTCACAATCGCGACCGCATTATCTAATTACATCGGTGTTTTTGGGGAGGGGGTGAGCATATTCTAGTGGTACGCCATGCACTAAAGATGATTTTTGTTTTCTGTTCATGTACCAAAATTGACACGGCCGTCGCCAACATAAATATGAAAACTCACATGGCCAGTAGTGAAGAACGTGCTTGTTTGTATTTGAATTTTAAAAAGACCCACGCTTTCATATGAATAAAATGTTTTATTCTTGAATATATTCTGTAATCAATTCACGGTTATTTCCAACTTTTCTGAAGCCCTGATCTACTTCCAGGATATTTCTCCGCCTCACGCAAAGGAAGCTTAACCAAGTCTAGAAAATCACACCAAAGGGAAAACGCATCGAGTTCTTGAGCACTCAGTGAAATAACATTTTGCATAGGAACTATTTCTTACTGTGAATTGCCAACATATTAATCTCCTCCCTGCTTTAATTCACATTAATTATGAATTAAATATCATAATTTATAAAGTGAATATATAAGTGAAAATTCTATTTAACAAAAAATTAGGTAGTTTTATGTTAACATTAGTGTAAAACTCTTGTGATATGCGACGTATTTAGGAAACAATTAAACACGTCATAACTGGGGTGATTTTTTTCAAAGGTTTGATCCAAAAAGTGTGAAGAAAAAAAAAACCGCGAAGTGTTCAAACATTCCAAAGAACTTGTTTACATAAACAGTGTTCTAACCCGAAATCATATCCACGTCGTTTACGATAGTCGTGCTGGCAGAAAAGCAGTCTAATGTTGGAACACGGAGTAACCACTGCCCAAGTAGGGCGAGCACTCTTCCCCCGTTTTTCCCTCTACGGTTCACAACATCGAAAGTATATTCACAAATAGCACGTATACGTGGCCGTTAGTTGCAATGTATGCTGGACGAGTTCATTCGAAATGGGTGAGGAAGAAACTGCTTGGTTTAGCAATGTTGTATACTCTCGGAAGTAGACTGTTTTGAACGTCTTAAACATTTTTTGTATACTTTCTCACATACAAATTTAATTTGTCCGTGAATGAAACTTCAATTTTAATTACTTGCATTTTTAAACACTCATTCTCAGTTGGTCGGGTCTCCTAAAATAAGTTTGGTATTTTGCAGTAGGTTTTAAAGTATCAACTACGGAGGAAAATAANGGGGGGGGGGGGGGTGTTACAATATGAATGCCAGGCGGCATTAATTTCCTTTATAAAGAGAGAACAAATATGTTTTCATTGTTTGCGATTTGACAGCTCCGAAACATTATGACGTTCCAAGAAACTAATTTATATGTTTTTTCCTTTTGATATCGCCATAGCTCTCTTCGTTACACCTTTAAAGTATTTACTAATTTGCGCACGACCTTAGTCTATTTAGTTATATTGTGCTTCTTCGAGTAGCTGAAGGCACGTTCCTTGACTTAGTCGGTTTCTTACCAAAAGGGCGACCCGCAGCTGGGGACGGTTGGGTTGGCAACTAAACTCGACACTCCTGCCATCTGTTGCGAGGAAGCTGCACCGCTATCTGCCGAGCCGCGAAGGAGATAGCACGTAGAGATCTGTCTTGTCACGACGGCTATTAGCGGGTGCTCAGCTAAGCCAGCTGCCGTAATCTAGATCCTGCAAAACAGGAGGTGTGGGTTTCTCTGTCTCGGCATCCATCCGTCCCTTCTCCCCAAGTGACGTCGGCACAGACCCTCGAAAATACAGTGGTTAACGGCGACAAGACAGCAAGAATAAGATGGCAACCGATACCAGATTTTTCACCCTTTCCTTCCCCATGACTCACATAATTTGCCTTGCTATATGCTGTACGCGGTTAACTAAGCACTTTTGAAATCAACTATTGAAAAATGTCAAAGACCCTACCCGGATTTAACGGGCGCACTGACTGCCATGCTCGTAATAAGTTGGTAACGACGGTGTGAAAGTAGCTGTAGTTCCATGTCTTAACGTTGAAAAAAAATTGTCAGGTAAAAATTTATGAATATTGGACTAATTTAGTTTGCTTTCTAGTATTTTTTAATTCATATATATTGTGTAAAATGTGCAAATTTGTACAATATTTATATTTTCAATAATATGATAGTTTCGTTAATTTCACATCTGGCGGAAGAATACACAGGTGTATGCAAGTAGATCTTAAGCACGACTTTCTTCTTGGTGGGAGGCGTAAGCGGAAATGACGTCACAAAACAGATAGAGACCAACATACTGAAGTAAACCACAAGGTACTTGCTTAATATTGACAGCTGTGTATTACATATGTTTGGCGGTAATTGTTATAGCTCTTTAAATTGTTTTTAAGATGACATGAACGCAACAAACATACAGCAGCAATCCACGCAAAACACTGTTTTTTTTATCAAAATACGCGAAATAGTAAAAAAACTAAAGTTATACTACGGAAAATAAAATTCGCACTGTTAACTAGTCTTCTTGATGTTGATGCTGTACACATGGAATATACCAATTGCGACGTGAACTGTAGTATGAACTATACGAGCACTTGGTAATTTTCTGCAGTCTACAAACGGTTATTTATAAAATAAAAATTAACAGTCACGGTGAAAATAATCGCGTGAGAATGTTGCGGTTGAGTTGCATTTTTAGTCCTTAATTTTAAAGACCTCACTACATAGTATAATTGCATTTTTGAAGAATCAGAGTCCTGCAATAACGACTATTGCAAAATTCACGCTTACGGCGCGCAGATACCGGGTTGATATATGTAGCGAGTTAAATTGATAATCCGCGTAGGTTTTTGTCGGTAAATAGTAACCTGCATCGGCCGTCCGCATATGGCGCCAAACGGTCTGTAAACTTTCAGAATAAAACCATTGCTCTACGGAGGCATGCAGTACATGTACGTACGCCTTAATCCTCCTTATTACGACATAAAATGGCACAGTCTCCACTGAAAGTCTCAGAGGCGTGTTACTGTCGGAAGGACTGCACTTCATTTCGGTGTCGTTAAGGGCAATGAAACAGCTGACACAGACACCTGCGTCGTCCTTAGCAATCTCGCTCTATTTGCTGTCAATTCTTCATATCGAATGGCTTAATTTGTCAGCATTTTATTTGGAAACATGCCATGTCTTAGATAAACACTTTTTAGGAAATACGTATTGGGCAAAAAGTGCAGCAAAACGTTTTTAGGTAAAATTCTCTCGTGCAAAGTGTCGTTAAACAAAACTTATTTAAAGCAGTTTTAGTTACGTAGATAATTCTAGAAGGATTTCACTCAAAACATTGTAAGAAGAAAAAGGCGTCAGCAAAATACTCTCAGGCAAAACTTCGTTAGGCTTGTAACTTCGTGAATTAGTGGAATATGCATAATTTTTATGATTTGTTAATTAACTTAACTTTAAGAAATAATTTTTTATTTCCTGTGTGTTATTTTTGAATGGCACAGTAGTTATGTTATTTTTTACGTATGTAAATAAACCGCTTAGATAACTTCGGATTTATTTTGTTTTTGTGACGTATTTATGTGTATTTACAGTTTGTTTAGTGTTATTTGGTTTAGAAGGCCCTAGTTACTGAGCAGTGGTTGATCCATTGCCATAGCAACTAAGTGACGTGATGAGTAACGTTTGCCTCTAGCACTCACGTGATTGGTCGTTCTTCGAAGGCGTTTTAAGCTACGCCTTCTAGAATAGCTAATAGCCAGCCGTCCTGGTTTCCGACAGCAGGACGCTGACCCTCGTGGGTTCAGCCTGAAGGCGTTTTAGTTAATTTTTTAGGTAAATTTTTCCGAGTTCGCGCCTGTAAACAGACCGTCTCGATGCAGACGAAGATGCGACGGCTTAACTTGTGAGAAGCAAGCCTGTAAAGCCGATATTACACGGTACCTGCTGCCGTACTCGGTCTTGTGCAGGCTTCTACAAGGCCTGGTGCACGAGCCCATATACAAGCCGCTGTATGAGCCGCCAGGCGAGATTCATATTACACGACAGCAGTTCGGGTACTTGCATCTGACACTCGATGTGTACGCAGCGTGTGGTTCGGACAGTAAATATGCACCCAATTCGCAGAACTGCTATCCGTCGGTAACTTGTGTAGGCCCATGAAAAACTAGCTAGCACATCTTAATATTGCTTTATTACTGTTGGCCTTTGCATTAATTCATTGTTTACTATTGCAGTTTCATTCATTTTCTAGAAAGTGATGGCGAAGTTATGAAAGTACGAGAGTGTTATTTTGAATTTTTACGAAAATTACTAACTGTTTGCAAAATGTAGTTTTTCTTTACGTAACAAGTTATTATCCGCATGTAATATTTAACGAAAAAATATAATTATAGAGTCCGACGGAGTTTCGAAATCATGCCCAAAATTTACACCCCAAATTGAGCACAGTGACTTCACCGCTATACCATCAGTTCACATTTAATCTAATCATGTTTAATATGGTAAATGAACATAACCGCTCGAATTTATATTTTCATAGTGTAGGTAATGTTTTAAGTATTTCAAACAGTTTTAAACAGTACTTAAAAGTTATCATCGCCAATATGATTCGTCTTTATCGAATGTTAAATCTATTTCAAATGGTTTCAACTTCACAGGTGTACAATCAAGATGGAGGCGTCCTTTTGGATTCTTCATCAACTCGTTTCATCTAGTAGCCACAGGGAGCGCCCTACGCTCTGAAACTGTGATGTGATTGGTCACGTACGAAAGTCGGTATGGAACCCGCCACGAAAAATAGAACGTGTTCTATTACCAAACCTGGTATGAAATCTGGCCGTACAAGGTGAGGAATGCCAGGAAGGGTGCGGGGTGCATTAGTAGCCGGTATAATGGCCGCTATGGCAGGCCTTGGACAAGCTTCTACAGAATCTGGTATTGTGTGATGTGGCCTTAAGGTAGCCGCCCGCGTAATTTTACGGATATCAGGAAGTAGAAATACAGCGTTTTGTTAAAATTGCTTGAATTACAAGTGCACGATATGCCCGAGAGCCCAATTAAGGGGAGACGTCAAGACGACGTCCTGCAGCATTCAGTGGAATGCTCCTGCCCAGAACCAGATCAACGACACCTTCCGGAACTTTTACATTTCTACTTGTTAAATTTTGATTCAGTTAAGTCGCCAATTAACTTTTATGAAGCAGAGACGACATTTAAATTTTAACAGGACATTTTGGTAACGTCATACTGTACCTATTTAACCTAAACTGACCCCTGCTAGCTTTTAACCACGGATACCCTGGCATAGGTTTTCAGCTATACCCTGGGCTAGACTTGAGAAGAAACTCTATACCATAATTTTTTTTTTAGTTTTAATTTATTTTTGCCAGGTATAAAGCCTCATAAGAAAAGAGACTATATGCCATCAATTTTCTCTTTTAAGTTTTAATTATATTTTGCAAGGCCTAAAGCCCACTCACGAGAAGGGCTACTGTTGCCGAGGACACTTAATAATTGAATTTTCATTGAAAACTTTGCCCACATATTATGTCAGAAACAATTTTAATTTTGTTTTGCACACAATTTCAGATTTCTTTTTTCTTATTTGAAAGTTTTCTGTTGACAATATAACAAACTATGTAAAAACTAACATGGCGTAATGAAAATGGGCAAAGAAAAGGTAGTAGGCCTACGACAAGAAAATTCCAGAACTCACACGAGTTTCCGGTTTCAAATTTCCCGTTCCACAATGGCCTGGGATCGATCCGAGAACTCACGTGGTGAGATGTCTTTGAGCCAACACGCGTCATATGTAAACAGTTTTTTTGATTTGTTGAATTTCAGTAAACATTAACAGGTAAGTAAAATCAACAAAATTAATACTGTAAGTTATATGAATAAATTTAGACAACCATTACGTTCAAAGTCGCAAAAAAAAACATTTTCCTTCATATCACAAGGGTCCCAGTTTGTATCCGGTATAAGGCGTGGATGTGCGTGCACTTTTTAAAAGGAAGTATAATTTAGGTTAGTTCAGTTTGAAATTCTCTCTCTCTCCNCTCCACAAATTTCCATCAGATCCCGGCATAATATATCCAATAAAGTAATAAATATATGTTAAAATTTAATCACTGTATTTTTTAAAACTTTTAGTTGGATTTTAATGGATAAAGAACAGATTACAAATATTTACCAGTGTTATTTTTCTTACAATAATATCTATAGTTAATAAATTTTCTGTCGAGCTAAGTAGGAGATAAAAATGGTCATAATAAACGTTGATAGAACGGTATATTCGTTATATTCGTCGATTCAGTACTTAACAGGTAAATATATAAGATAATTATTTTCAGTTTTCGTAAAAATAAGTTTACTTTAATAGTGAAAATACGTCACAGTACTAGGGGCCGCGGTAGAGTAGTGATTAGACTAATCGCTGCCCACATAGACGAACCGGGTTCGATTCCCGGCGGGGTCGTCCCGAATTTTCGCATGCGGGAATCGTGCTGGACGATGCCGTTGGTCAGCGGGTTTTCTCGTAGATCTCCCGTTTCCTTCTCCCCTTCATTACGGCACTGCTCCATACTCACGTCGCTTCACCCACATCAGCTCTCAAGACTCACTCGCTACAGTAAGCCTACTACAAATATTTATTCGCAAGCCAATTTTCGTCATACGGTACGAGATATTCATTGTAAAGCCAAGAATTTTCTGGGATAATGTATAATTGCATTAGGTTGATGCCAGCCAAGAGCCAACTAGAACTTCTTCTATTCATTAAAGCTGACAGGGAAAGGAGTATGAGTAAATAAACACGAAGTCGAAGTCCGAACTGCTTAGAGTTATGAAAACAAGTCAATTCAGATCGTAAATCTGTGTCGTAAGTCGGACCAAGTGGAAACTAAATGAAGTCAATGAAAACTACATCAATAAAGATATTTTAAGCCAGCGGCACATATTTGCGACCAATTTTCACAGGTTCACTGGTGATTTCTACTGTGCCCATATGCCGTGACTGTCGGGGCCCGTACTGGATACCTCGTCCCATTTTGGTCGACATCTAGCTTCTTTCCACGACATTATTGGAATGCAGGTCGGGTTATTTAGCAGATCGCAAGAACGACTAAATTAACACTGACTCTTAGGGTGGAACAACCTACTCAGGTTCAATCCGTGAAGTGCTCACGCACTTCACGTGTCTGCAAAAACCTTCACCCTGACCCCGTTCTGCAGTTGAAGGTCGTGTGAAAGCGGACTGCAACGTGGCGCTTGGCTTCCGTCTTCCGTCCAGCCCCGTAACCAAAGCGAGTGAAATATGAGGGCTTTGAATCGACGATAAAGGCAGGCAGGCGGGCGGGCAGGCAGTAGAAAGGTGTCCTACCCATCGAGCTCACCTTCTGGCCACAACTTTCGAAGAAACACCTGTCGGGAGGGCACAATGATCCGCAAGCCTTTTGTTGGAGTAATTCCTGCCAGGCCGTGTCACGCCGCTTTCACCTACCTACAGCAGCTTTACTGCCCTGCTCCAGCTGGAGGTAGAACTGAAGCAACCTCGCACACAATCCCACGTCCATTTGACCTCGCACACTATTTGTCCTGACAACCTCTCAGGGTGGGTTTACAACTGAAGAAAGTTAGTAGTCCGAACATAATGTCTGTGCATTCGTTATTTGCACGTTTACGGGCATCTCAGCANTACAACTGAAGAAAGTTAGTAGTCCGAACATAATGTCTGTGCATTCGTTATTTGCACGTTTACGGGCATCTCAGCAAATAAATATCCTGGGAATACGACTTTTTTTCCCGATAAAAACCAATTATTTAAGACCGTACGGTTTTTTTATTACCATTAAGTGTAATTAAAGAGGAACAGGTAGTTACTGGTATAACTAATGAGCCTGCTTTTCTTTACAAGGGTGCAAATAATTTACAATGAAGTTCTTAAACCCGTAGCGTAGATGTTAAGCAGGCCTTGACGTCCCGTTGACAGCAGTGGCATTTGAGATGGAACCGTAAACGCATGCAACAGTAGTCAGACNTACAACTGAAGAAAGTTAGTAGTCCGAACATAATGTCTGTGCATTCGTTATTTGCACGTTTACGGGCATCTCAGCGAATAAATATCCTGGGAATACGACTTTTTTTCCCGATAAAAACCAATTATTTAAGACCGTACGGTTTTTTTTATTACCATTAAGTGTAATTAAAGAGGAACAGGTAGTTACTGGTATAACTAATGAGCCTGCTTTTCTTTACAAGGGTGCAAATAATTTACAATGAAGTTCTTAAACCCGTAGCGTAGATGCTAAGCAGGCCTTGACGTCCCGTTGACAGCAGTGGCATTTGAGATGGAACCGTAAACGCATGCAACAGTAGTCAGACAATTACATATACAAACCTTCCCGTAACCGGGACTCGAACCCAGAAAAAAAAATCATACCACAACCTAGCGTGGAACCAACTGCATTCCGGAGGGTGGGATTCGCTGCGTCAACTCCGGATGTACTCACCAGTAGACTGCAAGAGGATGGAAATGTGCCGAGGTAGGCGGGTTGTTAACCCGCCTTACGTTGTTCGCTTATTGAGGCTTTAATTCTCTCTTTTTCTGGCGGCGCGGTTTTCACAACGCGTTGTCTAATCACGCTGTGCGGTTTGCGGGAAGTGTTATTGTTTTAACCTAACGGCGTCACTTTCTGCCCGCGTGATTTACTGTAGCGTCTTGTGCGAGCCAAGAAGCAGGCGCTCGTCCAAAATAATTTGCCGTAGCCCTTGTTAGTTCACCAGAATCGTTTGGTAGTTAATGTTTTAAAATTACTTCTTCAGGTACAGCCAACTAACTGATCGAGGCGAGTCTTTCTCCAAAGTCATAAAGTTTTTATTTATTTTCGGGCAATAAATTTGGATTCAGTGAGGTGCACAAACTTTTGTAGGCAAAATTGTTACCATAGTCTATTCCCGGTTTCTTCACGCTTTTTTTAATCAAACCCTCGAAACAACACCCCACGTATGACATGCTCGGTTCTTTCCTAAATATGTCATATGTCACAAGCGTTTTATACTTGCGTTCGCATAAAAGTAACCTTATTTTGTGTTATATTTAACTTTTACTTATATTTTACCTAACAATTATAAAATTTTATTTATAACTAATATGAATAAAGACACGGAGAAAATAAGTGTGTTGGTAATGCATAGTAATAAAATAGTTCCTATGCAAAATATTATTACGCTGATTGCGCACGAATGCGGCGCATTGGCCCTCTGGTGTGATTCTATAAACTTTGTTTGCATGAGGCGGAGGAATATCCTGGAAGTAGAACTTTAGCAGGGCTTCAGAAAAGATGAAAGTAACGCAGAAAGGTATACTCGCGACTTGCCGATAAAGATAAAGAAGACGTATTTACTATACAATTTTGGTATATTTATGCTAAGCAGTCATGATAGAACATGACGAATATGCTCTGTCTCAAATTATTATTTTTAAAGTTTGTGCTTTAAGTAAGAGAAGCCCGTAAGTGCCACTTAAAGATAATAAAGAGCTTCCAGACTCTCGTCTCTACAGTTTAATCCCTGAATGATATTGGCGTAGGTATTCCAGAGACCACTTCCGTGTCATTTCTTCAAGAGCACGTCACGTCTGGCTAAAAGCAGGCCACATTAGCTTTTTTTTTTTGTGTTTGAAATCTCTGGAGGGCAGTTGAAGGTAATCCTGATCGACGGTCGTTAATTACTGTCCACCGACTTCGTAATTATCTGGCTGATTGGTCGTGAGTAGCGGCAGTGACGTCGCATTTGTCTCAGACGGGCGTGCGGTGTAGTCACCTCGCTACACTGTCTGTCACTCGAGCGAGTCTCCCCGATGTGTTGACGATGTATCTGAGGACATGCAGCTTCTCATGGGATCGTTGATCCTTCCCAGAAATCTGAGTAACTCCCGTTGTAAAACTGGACACGTACAAATACGTAAACATATAAATAAATATCTTTGTGATGGAAAGACGTACTACGCCTAAGTTCAAAGATACGCTTCAGTAACAGCTCGTTTAGTACCGACAGATATACTTCCTGTTTGTATTTTGTTGTGTATATTTTCATTTTTTTTAAATTAACTTGTATTGTAATACAACCAGTGGAAGTGTGTTCGTTGTTTAATTTTTTGCTGGCACGTGCAATTTTCTAATAAAGAAGTATGAAAAAATTCTAAAGTTATGATAAATTAAGGTAGTTGTTACACAAGAGTGAAGGCGCAGCGAAAGTAATTAAATTAGTGGTGTGTACGTAGTGCATATAGTATAGTGTAGTAGTAGAGGAGAATATATATATACATATGATTTAAATGATGTATGCTACGAAAGCGTAGGTATAAAAAATTAGTGTGAGTCGTGAGAGATATAGCTAATAGCTGTAGTACATTAAACATTGGTTAACTGTACGTACTCTGTCCCGGACTTGATAACGCACTTGAATGTTTAAAAAATATTCTTAACAAGAAGGCACTAAGATAAAAATATCCTTGACATAGGTTTCAAACTACAGCCAAAACTAGCAAAAAATAACACTACAAATCTGTAGGTTCAACATTTACTTACAACCAAAATTATGTAAAGCAGCTTTTAAAATTTATTTCATCAAGATTAAGGTAATGAAAAAAAATTTACAGCTTTAAAATAACTTATCGAACTGAATAAAAAAAAAAATTAAAAGATTATGGCAGACTGGCACCGTAGAAACTAATTTGACTTTATAGTGTCTTCAAAAACGTTTTCTCTCACAGTTGACGTAAAATTAAATTTTAACAAAATTTGGTTAGCTAAGTTTCTTATCAATAGAACATGATTAATCTTGACACTGAGGGATATGTAGGCAAACAACGGAGAACAGGTCTAATAGCTTGTTAGAAATCACTAGCGAATACGTATAAAATGTTTGATAGATAACTGCAAAATAATATTTAAATATTAGTACTCAAAGGTAAGGCGTAGCACTTATATGGTTCGTAGTCTCAAGGTGACGTTTCTTACAAACCAAAATCGGGTCAAAACCGGCAGGAATTCTCTCCAGGCAACATAGCCGTAACATGTCGAATCAACTCGGAGTCTTGAGGTAGGTACCAGCCCTGGGTACAAAGTCTTCTGTAGGCCGAAATACATAATTGTAATTTACTGAGTTTTAATTAAATATCCGCTGTTGTCCTCTTCTTTTGTTCCAGGAACACTGACACGGCCATTAAAATCAGTGTGGCACCCGAGGCATTTCACGCCTATGGTCAACATAACAAATGTTCTGATAGTGTATATACATTTGATCTAAACCAGCAAAATTATCTCGAAGAACACTAAACGAGTGTGCTCATGGGGGGCAATTCCCTCCAAAATAATCTCTACAACATCCTTTTCTGGAAGGTTCAGTGTCAAAACAAGGGCAGCTTCCTTTAAGCTACTGATATAAAGTGACAGTGGTTCATCAGGATTTTGTAATATATTATACTGTTTTAAATGCAATTCAGTTAACAGGCGAGAGGGAACAAATCAATTCAAAATATCTTCGTGAAACTGACCAAAGCTCATAGGTCGAGCTATGGCAAGTTGAGTTCTGTCACTTAATGGCACCTGAGTAAAGGGGTAAATTACCTGTAGCAAGTGAGGTTCAAAAATAGTATTACTTTGGTGCAGTCTGACAACCATTTTCAAAACCTCAAGAAATTTTGTGAAATTTAAACCGTCAGTAATAGGGGATTATTTTAGCATACACTCTAGGGGATGTGGGATTTTCCCGAAATACAAGGGAAGGGACATGGTATGCACTAGGGTGCACAACAGTTTACATATTTACCTGGGGCCCAAATAAAGAATTTGGCTTAGGACCAAACATTTGGGCAGTGGAAAAAACTGCTCCTCCAAGACCAGCAACGGTAGTAGTGAAAATACTTAGTACGCTATATGAAGGGAAACTAACAAGGTTAGGAATGTCAGGGTTTTGGATACCTGCGGTGGATGGTCCAGCAAAGGCAAGATCAGAGAATTGTTCTGCTAGACGCTAAGAGTCAGTTTCATACTCTGTGGTAGTGACCACTCGCAAATTACTTTCGGCTTTACTAACATAGTCAGACAAAACTTTGATTTATTCAAGAACATTTTCCAGAGAGGCAACTTGAATTTCAGAAATGTCTTTATGAAAAACAATCAATAGGTTAGTAGCACGTCTTTCTAAGTGTGCCAATCTTTGTATCACACGAGGAAAAGAGACATTACTAGATTCATCCTCCAAATAATCCACTAGTTCAATCAAACTAAACCACTTTGATGCACAATACTCATATTCCACGTTAACGTTAGTTGAATTTGCCACACTAGGAATCTTATTTGCCTTAAGGGCAGAGCGCAGTGATTTACACAGTTCAGCCACAATACCATCAGTGGGCTGTACTCCACGCAACAACTCATAAACTAATTCTTGCTTCAACAACAATTTTGCCACCATACTAGCTGGCTTCGTTAACAGATAGCCCAACAAACATTGAACAAACAGAAACAAAACAACTCAAACTAGGATAACACAAAATTTTACTCAAGATAAACTTGCCCTTAAATGATGGTTACCATTCAAGGTGTCTGGCATGAGAAAGGGAGAAAAAATATAAAGATGACCACATGGGCAGAAAAACCGCGCTCTGCTACCAAAATATTAGGTCACCCTCCTGTCACAGCGCTGGAACGCGAATCATAAGCCCCAGAAAGGGGTAAACAATACAAGCTATCTCAACGCTACTCGTAGAGGATGGCCAAAAAGAAAACTCGCGGTCAATTCCCGCAACCAGTGTTGCTCTCATTAAATTAGTAAGAGAAAATGGCCGAGTACCTAAGTCATTTTCCTTTCACCAAAATTTAAATAGCAGCATAACACCAAGTCATTACTTTGTCTTCACATGTTATAACCATTAACCAATAAACACTTAAGGTGCAAGGTTTTAAAAATATATTTAAAAAAAAACACTGAATCCGGAGTAATAAATATGAAAATATTTATTTAAATAAATAAACAATTATTTGAGTATTACCATATATGAGATGTTCTTTTTGCAAGTACCACCAAAATAAAACTGTATTGTATGAATAATAAAAAAATGCAAAACAGTTTTTAATGTGACTAATCAAATAAATTAAGTATTTAGGAAATTCATTAGTTATATAATCATGTTCCTTTCCGCCAATGTATTTTAAATTGTAGCTGTGTGACTCTGGCTGTAGCTTGCAGTCTTTGGCACGATTCGGATGAGCTCGGCAATCTTCAGCTCGACTCAGGGAGTGCTCGGAAACTGGCTACTCGGGTTTCTCGAACGTACCTGAATGTGCACGGCAGTTACGCCCACTAATTCTTCAAGCGTATTTTTGTTTCTGGTAACCATATTGATTTAAAGGCACCGGGTATGTCAAATCGTAAATCTGTAATTATTATCCGATTTAAAAAATTATTTTTAATTACAAATTATTTTTTATATTATGCCGAAATTATACATAGGATATTGCGGAAACATGCAAAAGTCTCTCATTAAATTACTACATTTCCAGCCCCCCTCTATTGAAGACTGATTAATACACGATGCCAGAATTTGCAAATTATTCACTGCCTCGACTGTTTTTTTTCTAGGTATACGTATATTTCTCATATTTTTTTTATGTATGTATATATAAGACTAAACCAAGCCTATCATACTAATAGAAGCCACATGCACGAGTATGTTATGTTCATTGAATGGATCAGCATCTACCCACACTTTAGTAGGCTTAGTTGGCGTTAATTTAAATGTCAATACTGACAGGCCCTGAAGACTTGGAACATACGAGGTTGATCAACAGTCTTATCTCCTGTCCTCTTATTGAACAACAATCCGTCAATCTTTCGCAATCTTTCCATAAATACGCACCACAATAAGCACTACACACACCAATCCACAACAATCCACAACAAATCCACACCAATCCATACCAATCCACACCAATCCATATCAATCAACACACCAATCAGTACCAATATACACACCAATCCATACACCAATCCACACCAATCCATACATCAATCCACACACCAATCCACACACCAATCCACATGCCAATCCACACCAGTCCATACATGAATTCACACCAATCCACTCAACAATCCACACCAATTCACATCAATCCTTCGATTAAAACCCAAACCTTCTGCCTTCTTAATGTCACTCATTGCAAAAAATATGGCGGAGGACTGTGTCAGAACATCGAGAAAATCGACATAGTTTTCAGCAATATCACTGTCTTAATGTTCATGTTAATCAATGCCGTCTTCATGGTTATCTTCACTCCTGTTTTGTATTCTAAATAAAATTTGCTTTTCTTTGTAGCGTGAGTTGTTAGCTCGTCAGTATTTAGAGTCAACGACAGTTTATTTTGAAGTTCGTTGACTTCAAGCGAACATCTTGCAAGTGTAAATTCTGCTCAAACCGACTCCACTGCACGGCGCATGTCACTCATTCCGTCGTAGCATTAACTGTCTCATCATAATAGCACTGGAATCAGTGCCCATCGATGCAGCAAGAGGTATTCCCGGCAACACTTGCTGGCTCTCAAAAGACGAATCCTTGCAATTCTTGGCATGGATCTTCAATGTATCACCTTGCATAAACTGCATGGGACCAACGTCGTAACGCTTCATCGCGTAAAAAGGAGTCTTCGTACAGATGGTTCTCTCATGCCGACGAGCAGTTTGACTGAAGATGAAAATTCGATCACAGAATCGTTTCCGACAACAATCAGGCGGTGATGATGCAGATCGCTGCTCCATGTTTATTGAGGTAAAAAGCAGTCCTTCGTATTTACAATTCATCTTTGTCGTATAGCGAGAGAATGCTTCCAAATCGATGTTAACTTCTCGACGCCTGAACATCAACTAAGGTATCATCGTGCGTCAGCGCTCTATATATACTTCCTTCCATCACTCGGAAAAAAAACCCCGTCAGATTGGTTCTAAGTTCACGAGAAAATTAATATTTTTTTACGATCTCAGGCTTTGAACTTAGGGTCCTAAGCTATGCAACTTTGTAAGTTGCTTAAAACTTTGTATCAATTGCGCATGAATATTACAAAGTAAAAAATTAATGTATGAATATTGCTAAAAAAAAAAAGTTTAAAACACTCGGGTCGTTAATCGAATTGCGAACCGCTTATCTTACCCTGATCCCCATATCCGATAGCTAAATCCATCGTTTGGCGTTTATTATGAGTTCCTAAATAGCCTCTTAATTGTTTTTAATTCCGAAAGCGAATTAATAATTATTTTTATAGTTTCGGGTCTCAAACTCAGCTCCCTACACGAAACTCACCTTAAGAAATGGCTTAAATCCTTACATAAGATGCGCATGAATACTAAAAGGCAAGAAATATATGTACGAACATCGCTAAAAAAGGCTTCAAATCTCGGGTCCTCAATCGATTTGCAATCCTATTATCACACTCTGGTTCCTATTTCCGATGGCTAAAATTTCCGTTTCGCTTATAATATAAATTCTTATAATATTCGCCGAACACTGGGAAAAATTACCACTTTTTTTTTCTACGTCCGATAGAAAATTAATATTTTTATGGTTTCGGGTTTCGAATTCAGGTCNTCTACGTCCGATAGAAAATTAATATTTTTATGGTTTCGGGTTTCGAATTCAGGTCTCTACACCATACCTCAACTTTTGAGATTGCATAAATCTATATAGCAGGTGCATATAAGAAAGGTAAAACTAACAAAACATTTCGTACAAAATACGTTAAAAATTATTGAAAACTCTGGTCGGTATTCGAACTGTGGACCTTATACCTTACTATGGGATCTCTATCCTTCGTCCAAAATGTGTCTAACAGCCTACACTATAAGTTTCATATACTATGTATTATATGGGATTTATTCCAACATTTTTTTTTTTATCAAAGTGTCACTTCGGTGGTGATGAACTGGTTTCTTCTGAAATTGTATTTACAAAATAATATTANAAAATTTCCGTTTCGCTTATAATATAAATTCTTATAATATTCGCCGAACACTGGGAAAAATTACCACTTTTTTTTCTACGTCCGATAGAAAATTAATATTTTTATGGTTTCGGGTTTCGAATTCAGGTCTCTACACCATACCTCAACTTTTGAGATTGCATAAATCTATATAGCAGGTGCATATAAGAAAGGTAAAACTAACAGAACATTTCGTACAAAATACGTTAAAAATTATTGAAAACTCTGGTCGGTATTCGAACTGTGGACCTTATACCTTACTATGGGATCTCTATCCTTCGTCCAAAATGTGTCTAACAGCCTACACTATAAGTTTCATATACTATGTATTATATGGAATTTATTCCAACATTTTTTTTTTATCAAAGTGTCACTTCGGTGGTGATGAACTGGTTTCTTCTGAAATTGTATTTACAAAATAATATTAAATTATTATTATAAAATTATTTGTTTTCTTTATTTTTGTGTGCCGCGTCCTTTTTTCCCTCAAAACTTTAAAGTGGTGCTATGAGCACTCAACTATTAACGGAAAGATCTACAATAAAGACTTTAGTATAAAAATGCATGGATAGTTGACTGCAAACAAAACATTAATTATGTCGACCCGTACATATTTCGAGACAGTTGGTGAACGAATGTAATTTCTATGCATATGGGTGGGGTACAAACGGAAGGATTGATCGCAAGATCGTTCGAAGTATTGTAATTGATCGAAGGATTGGGGTTGATCGAAGGATTTGGATTGATCAAAAGATTGGGATTGATCGAAGGATTGGTGTGTGTGGTGCTCATTGTGGTGCGGATTTATGGAAAACTTGCGAAAGATTGATGGATTTTTGTTCAAGAAGAAGACAGGAGATAAGACTGTTTATCAACCTCGTACATTCCAAGTTTTCAGGGACTGGCAGTATTGGTATTTAAATTAACGCTAATTAATCTTACAAACGTGTTGGTAGATGCTGATTCATACCATGATTATATGATACTCGTGCATGTGGCTGCTATTAGTATGATGGGCTTGGTTAAATCATTAAAAAAAATCTGATTCGCATACTTTTACCTAGAAACAACAGTCGAGTTAGTGAATAATTGGCATATTCTGGCATCGTTTAGTAATTAGTCTATAAGAGATGGGGGCTGGAACTGTAGTTATTGAATGAGGTACTTTTACATGTTTCCGCAATATCCTTTGTATTACTTCTGCACAATACAAAAAATTTTATAATTAAAAAAAAAATTTCAATCAGATAATAGTTAAAGTTTTACGATATGACATACCCTCTGCCTATAAAACCAATATGGTTAGAAACAAACATATGCTTGAAAAATTAGTGGGCGTAACTGCCGAGCACCTTCAGGTAGGTTCGACAACCCAAGTCGCCGGCTTCCGAGTTCTCCCTGAGTCGAGCTGAAGATTGCCGAGCTCATCCGAATCGAGCCGAAGACCCCTAGCCATAGTCACAGTCACAGCCACATAGCTCCTCTCCCATTTAAAATACATGGGCCGAGAAGGAACATAATCATACTACTTTCATTGATTGAAACAAACATATTTCTTATGAGAGGATTGGTGCAACACTAAGTATTTTACGCATTATGCTAATGCATACACAGTTTTCCATTTATTTTTTTTACTTCATAATTCACATATCAATTATTAACAAATGAGTTGGGAAAAAATGTCCAAGACAGAAGCGTTCGAAATATTTTTTTACCGCATGCGACCAAATAAATAAGTTGACATGGCTTTCCTGAATTTGAAGAGCATCTAGCAGATCAACAGCCACGGCGAAACATCACTGCCGTGAGCTGGTAAGCAAATCATCAGCCTCGGTGAAACACCGTTGCAATGAGGCTGGGCTCGATATCAGCAAAGCATTTCGAGCAGCAAGATGCCGTAATATGTAGGTATCAAGCCATGTTTGAAAGATGGACCGCACTATAAAGTAATAAAAATCCACCCGAAATAACAAACAGGAGAAAATTGAACACGCGATTTACTCATGAAATTTAAAAAAAAAAAAAAAAAAAAAAAAAGTAAAATACACTTACTACAGGCGGTGATGAAAAGCTTTACGACATAATTGGTCGAAAATAGGATTACGTAAAATGTACGTGTCTTCACATAATGATACGTGAAAGAGAAAAGAAAGCAGGTCACGTCAGCACCAAAGAAGTTTGCGCGACTGGACAATTTCGCCCGCATGGCAGATTCGATACAATCGAATGGCCATTGGGTGGTCCCGAATTACATTGGAGAGTAATGTTTACATTTAAATTTCCTTTTTTCACAATTATATAAATTAAACTAGCTGACCCGGCAAACGTTGTTTTGCTGTGTCACTGGGAGACACCTGGTGGGAATAAATTGTAACCTAGATCGATAAATGATCGATGATAATTGATCAGTTATCGACCTACGGTAAAATTTATTAAATTACTAATATCGCTATAAAAAAATAAGGGTTGGTGGTAGAAGGGTGAAAATTTAGGAGGGTATGTATTTTTTGATGCCACATCATAAAAAAATAAAAAATAAAAATTTTGTTCAAACAATAAAAAAAAATTGTTTGGGGGTGGCCACCCTTATTACTTAGGGGTGTAAAAAATAGATATAAATCTATTCTCAGACCTACCGAGTATACATAAAAAATTTCATAAAAATCGGTCCAGCCGTTTCGGAGGAGTTCAGTGACTAACACTGTGACGGGAGAATTTTATATATTAGATTAACGTTATGCAGAGCAGATTTTTTTTTTAACAATTAATGTTTCATAACAAGACAAAATTTTTACACAGACGCTAAAGTGCCATCTATCGTAGCACAAAACACTTGAATAAGTTATAATAGAGAGTCACCAAAAAGTATGATTGCAAAACAGTAACAGTAAATTATTAATTATAAGTAACCCAACATTTTATGTTTTCAGAGAGCAATGATTAACAGTTAAGTAAAATTATTGGCAATAAAAAGAATAATGAGACAAATAAAGAACAGGGACAAACGACAAAATGTTGCCATTATTATCGCTGAAAAGCGAATAAAGTTTGAGCAGGGAAGTGCCACCAAAAAAAACAGAAAACTGTACATCTCCTTTAATATTCTGTTTAGGTATATGGTGTCCTTTATATTTTCGACTTTATTTTTCATAAGGAATCACCACCCGCAGTTTGGGCGTGTAATTTCCAAACAATTAGTATATAAGTGATTTTCTACTACCTCCGAGATTAAATCTGCTATTGCAAAACAAATTTCCGTAACAATTTATGTATAAAATTTGACGTAGGAAAGGTAATATTTTTTAATTTAGTTTTTAAAAAAGTAGGTTTATAAACACAAGTACTTCACATAGGTTTTTAGGACATAATTTGTGATAGCTAAATAATGTGTCAAATCAGGATTCAAACATTTTTAAGTTCTCTATTTTCTACAACAACTCTAATGAGACACAGCACTTATTAATATGCTAATAAATATAGTAGATTTTAATTAAATATATTATTTACCCCTTCTCCGTGACCAATTTGTATGAGGTTATTACTAGTATTGAAGAGTGTTGCAATATTTTGTCAGAAAAAAATTAATTTTGGTCAACATCAATAGGCAGCTTTAATCAATGTGNATTGAAGAGTGTTGCAATATTTTGTCAGAAAAAAATTAATTTTGGTCAACATCAATAGGCAGCTTTAATCAATGTAATTAAATTTAATTGTAAACTAGAAGAAACGATAAATCAGAAAAACTCGGAATACGAAATCAACTTGCTACTACCGCTTGTTATCGATTTTTTACCAGTAGACTACTGTATACAGAAAATACTTGATTGAATTATATAAGTTCTGAAGTAATGTTTTGATTTCAAGATTTTCATTAAATGTATCCCTCACATTACCCTTACCTAATTTTCCTAGAATTACATATGTAACTATACCCATAAAACGTGTGACTATTATATAAGTTTAAAACCTGGTTATGGTTAAATAAACCTTATTGAAGCTGCATTTAAAAAAAACTCCTGCCTGTAAAGGCATAGACCTACATAATTTTTAACGTAAGCACTCACTCAATACATAAATAAATTTTACAGAAAATAACGAAAATAAATCTGAATCTTAACATCTTATAAAGTGCAAAATTTGAAACTACAGTTTCTGGAATTAGTTGGTATGTGTTAAAGTACTGACTGGCACAACGTGTTTTTAATAAATTCTCAGTGTTATTTCTCAAGGCTCATGATAACGTTAATATTTATATTTGGAGAAAGGATACACAAAAGGTTGAAAAAAAAAAAAACCCCTTTCAAATGTATGTTGTGATAAGTTTAGTATTCTAGGAATTCCGGATATTTAAAGGTTAGAAATATAAAAAAATTAAACGCTTCAGAATTTGGTGACATTTCTCATTATATATTAACAGGACGAAGTACTATTTGCTTTATTTTATCAATAAAGCCTAAGTTTAAAAACCTTTAGCGTTTTACTTCAGAATGAAACCTAAAAGAACAACTTTCATTCTCCCTCTTTCCACCTCTAATCATTTGTTGTGTCAAGTGTCAAATTATATACTCCAGAATACTCCGTGGGGACGTGTTCAAATGTAAGAGTGGGGAAATTATATTTCGCACTTTTCCCCTTTTAGAAGCAAGAAGGTCCATCATTCTATAAACGACTTTCTCTTCCCACTTGCCATCTCTTTAAAAGCTTATCGGTACTTTTTCATAAAAAAAAATAATAATTCTTTCCCCTCTCATCTCTGCAGTAAATACTTTTACAACTTCTAGTCGCGATATGACAGCGACTCGGTACAAACACATTTCCGCAAAAAAAAGTTACTTGTCACCCGTCCGCCCATCTCCGTTTTCTATCTCCAGCTT
>NQII01000808.1:278136-289270 GCA_002778355.1 Clitarchus hookeri
GAACACCGCCGAAAAATTCCGACAGGAATTCCTTACGGAACTATAAGGCGTAAACTATGTATCACTTTTCCCGCAAGTGATTATCAAGAGAGCTACGGTCCCCTAAAATCAAGTTTTGAAGTTGAAATGCTTTCAGTTAAAAGTATTTTAAAGCAATTCTGATAAAGTAACAAATCTGTGAATGCGAGAAATTCATGCGGGCATTTCATGGCAGATTTCAATATATTCTTTTACCACGGTATTTAAGCTGCCTTGTGTTATATACGAGTGTGTCCCCTGCTGTACAATACGTCAACGCGCCATTATAATTCGTTAATGCAACTCACACGGACTCACGGCCAGCACACGTCTCTTTGCACATTTGCAGCACTATTCGTCTTTCACTCGCGTAGCTTTCAAGGCTGTTCGCGGTTATTTTAGCACTTTTGAAATCAACTTTTAAAAAATGGCCACTGCCCCTACCTACGTGCATTTTAAAGGGCACAGTGACTGGCGTGCGACCGGTGAAGTTGGAAATGACGGAGAAAAAAGCAATTCGGTGCATTTTTTTTAGAATTAAAAGTGCCAGGCAAATATTTGTAAATACTGAAATGAATTCCTTCGCTTTCTTTTGTTTAATGCATATAAGTTTATGAATGAGCAAATTTGTGAAATATGTATTTACTTTTCTAATAATATCATAGCTTTTCTTGACCGATGCTAGTTATCAGGCACATGGCGATATTAATTTTACACGCGGTAGAAGAATACACAACGAGGACACAAATAAATCTCAAGCTGGGCTTTCAAAAGTTATTAGTTTACCAACAGCGTGTAGCCCTATGTTTTGTTACCCACCTATTAAGGCAAATTTTTGCACGGATTTCTCGAAAACGGTTCATTTGAGAGTGTTCCGACAAGACAACCTTTTCTAATAATTTAGACGTGCCGATTCATTATTTATGTGAACAAATCGTCTACAGCGTAGTTCTACAAAGTTACCTAGTACTGACCACATTTTCCGAGGTGTAAGATATCCATCAAACACATCACTCTTCACCGATTCGTTTACTAAATCGCAAGAACCTCGTGATGTTTTTAACTAGAAGCATTTCAAAACTTGATTTTAGGGGGTTCTACGTACATCACTGACGAGTCCCTTTGTATATTCCAGAAACCCCACGCTCTAACGAAATATAAAACACAAACTAAAAAAAAAAAAAAACAATTTTAGCTGCTGTTATCAGACACGCAAATAACATATATTACGCACGTGAGATTATGCCAGCAATTAAAAAATGGGTGCGTGTACTTATGTACGCACGTTAGAAGTTATACTTCTTTGGCGTGACTAAAATATGCACATTTAATTTTATTTGACGGCCAACTTTATACGGTCGAATTTCGTTACACTGTGTGCGCGCAACTTCCGTTGCACAATAAAATGTTACCCTCAACGAGCCAAAAGAAGTATAACTTAATAAAATAATACTTAAAAAATAAACCTCAAATATTTCAAAACACTTTCAAAATTTTATTATACAATTTTTGTCACTAACAAATTTTTCACGGCACAACGTAAGTAAAATTAATTAATTATATATATATATATATATTCACAATGAATTTCTAATATAAATGAAATGTTTTTCAATTTACTTATTACATGAACAGATTTTCTGTCGGTTTTAAATATAACAACGGGCTATGTTGTTTACCTTGCGTTTGTATATTGCTAGACCAGCGGTTCGCAACCTTTTTCATATCCCGTACCCCTTGAGTAGGATTTTTATTTTCAAGTACCCCCTTCCCTCCAACCACCCCTCCCCCTAACCCCTCCGGCCATCATACACATACCTCCATAAAATAAATGTTTTTGACATTTAGTAATGTCGTTTTAAGAAAAGTTTTTGTGATGAAAAGATAACTCAATGAGATCCTTTAGCTTGGATGCCAGAGCTCAGCTTCTTAAATTCCGGTTCATTTGATGACAAGTACAGCCTCAAATCAGGAGCTGCTTCAAGCTTGTCTCAATGTTTATTTTTGATGAAATCACACGAAGAAAAAGCCCTTTCTACAAGTACTGAGCTTGTAAAAGGCAACAAGTATTTCAGGGCTTTACAGCTGAGACTTTTATATTCTGTCCTCACACATGCCCAGAACTCATTGAGATTTGCTTGTTTGAACTCGGATTGCAGAGACGAATCTGTTGACATTTCTGTCAGTTCTTCTTTGTCTGAGATTGACAATTTGTTAGCTTGCTCAAAAAAACATTGATCAAAAGGATTTGAAATCCAATTATCTTCACAGCTTCGCTCAGGAAAGTAGTGCCTCAACGACACTTGAAGTCCTTTTAAGTGCGAGACTATATCAGATTTCACTTCTTTGGACAGTTTAAGATTGTTCTCAGCTAGGAAACTGTGAAGAGTGTTGAACGCTTCACTCTGATTGTTGATGATACAGGATTCCCAAAAGTGTAATTTCTTAATCATTGATTCAATTTTGTCAGTAACTTTGAAGATTGTAATCGAACTATTTTGTAATCCTAAATTAAGTTTATTTATTTCTGAAAAAATATCACTTAAGTATGCAAGCTTCTGAAGCAAATTGCAGTCAAGAAACTTGCAACCCAACTTAAAACGGTGATCTTCAATAAAAACTTGGGTTTCATTTCTCAATTCAAGCAATCGTGTGAGTACTTTCCCTCGAGATAACCACCTTACTTCTGTATGAAAAAGCAATGTGAAATGTAGGCTGTCCATTTCTTCACATAACAGTTTTAATAGTCTTGTTTTGGTTGCGCTGCTCTTAATAAAGTAAAACATTTTCACGGACTGATTAAGCACTTCTTTCAATACACCAGGAAGAGGTTTTGAAGCTAAGCTTTGTCTATGAATGGCGTAATGGCTCCAAGCAACATGGGGAGCTACTTCTTTGATCCGACCGCGCAAGCCTTTGTAATAACCTGACATAGATTTGCCACCATCAGCGCAAACACCACAACAATTTTCCCAATTTATTTCATTTTCATAGAAATAACCCTGAGTAACATGAAATATGTCTTCACCTGTACATTTTCCAGTAAGTGGGTAGCATAGCAACAGATTTTCTTCAAGCACGTTACCATCCAGGTATCTTGCAATTACAAGCAAAATTGATAAATTGGAAACATCAGTGCTTTCATCCACTTAAATAAAAAAGACGGGACTTTGTTTTATTTTTTGAACAACTGAAGATTCAATATCGTCAGACATATCCCCAATTCTTCTAGAAATTGTATTGTTTGATAAGGAAATTTTTTAAATTTTTCGTACATGTTCTTCAGCCAACATGCATCCAACAGCATCTTTAATGCAATGAGAAATTAAATTTTCAGCAACTGTATGGTTTTTACCGCTTTGGGCAATACAGTAACTGATTCTATATGAAGCTTCGGCTCCATTATCATTGTCTTTGTTTGCAGATGACAAAAATGAAGTCACTTTAGGGCCTTTTGATAGTCGTTGGATTAAATTAATGTCTTTTTGTTTGTAATTTGGATGTTTTGTATTTAAATGATGCATTAACAGAGATGGTTTCATACTTCCATTTGATAATATTTCTCCACATACAACGCACAATGGTTGAGAGTCACCCGTGAATGAAAACCCATACCTCAAGTATTCATCAAGATATTTTCTTTCCTTTGCGGGTGGAGGAGCATTGATGTTTCGAGATCTTTTAACAGAGCTTATCTCATCTCTTACCAATGAAGCACTCTGTTGATAAGTTGATGCACTCTCATCCGATTGAGATTGTAAATGAGACTGCTTTGAACTGCTGCTGCTTGCTGCTGACAAGTCGCCAGACTGAATGTCTAAGCTAGGTGCAGGGGTATTTAATGTTCCGATTTTCAACCACTTATCCATCTTAACACTAAATTAATAACAAACACTAGGCTTCTGTCTATGTCCTCAAAACACCAGTAGGAAAAATAATGGCAAAACGTGTTAGTACTTCTTACTCATTTCACATCAAACGAGACACTGAAGTGTTGGTTTGTTTTTGAGGTAGGTGGGGAAAACCCGAACCTCTTATCACTGTATGACTCATGCGACTCAACTTCGACAGTCGTCTCTCTCAACATCCCTTGACCTAAGCACGCACGCACATTCTCATACCGGCTCATCTGCATATTTAAGTTTCAAAATATTGATTTCCGCCATTGGCGATATTTTTTTGCTTACCCCCAACAGGCCCCTCCCGTACCCCTAGAGGTACGCGTACCACAGGTTGGGCACCACTGGCTTAACGATACGCGCATGCGCGTTGGGTCATACCCCTACCACGTTCACTGTCGAATTTCGTTACACTGTGCGCGCGCAACTATATGCTCCTGCGCGTTGGGTCATACCCCTAACACTTTCACTGTCGAATTTCGTTACACTGTGCGCGCGCAAGTTCCGTTGCACACTAAACTTTTACCCTCAACGTGCCAAAAGAAGTATAACTTCAAAAAGGAAGGAAAACGCTACAACGGTAACAAAACTGATGACAGTATATACAGATCTATCCAAACAACTCAGAGGGATACATTTCTTTCCAAAACCAAATAAGCTGGTTACTACGTTACGAGTTTAAAAAAAAGAGAAAAACCTTAGACTAGAGCACCTAAACCGTTTCCGAAATTTTTTGTGGAATTGTGATGGAAATAACAATGTGCAATGAAACGTAGTAGCTGCAAATATTCTGTTACAACACACTACATATATTTGTTTTGACATGTCTACAAGATTATTTTCTGGGGATAAGTGAATTTTTTGTCGATGATTACAATTAGAATGCAAATATCGCAATCTAGAATGCAAATATCGCAATCTCTAATCAATTGTTTCTTGCCCCTTCTCCCTCCACCCCAAAATATAATATTATGTTAACCATCAACAATTTTTCCACAGTGAATTTCCATATGCTTTCGCCCCCCCCCCCCGCGACACTTCCAGGGATTTTAGCTATTAAATGAATTTGTTTGGAAAGAGTTAGGCATGCGCTATAAAACCGTCTGCATCTGATTATTAATGGAGGAGGCATATATACGTGTGGAATTTGTAATCCTAGTGTAAAAAAAAAACGTACATTAATATCAGCATCATCTTTTGCTGATAAAGTGGTGATGCCGTTAGCTTAGCTGTGGCCGGCCGACGATCGTTAAATAACTAAGCCGAGCTTCCAGGAGAATGCCTTGACCTGGCGTTCGTCATTGCCAGGGTGGTACGGGCCTTCCTCGCGAGATTGGCCCAAGCAGCTGACGGGTGAGCGAATATNGGGGTTGGTGTGTTCAAATCTGAATCGATGAAGTCGACGAAGGCGTGATTGGATTTTTTGCCGTACGACGTCGTGTCTGAATGTTATAGGCGACCTGCAATAAACCAAACCGCAGAGGAAACACTGTGAAGTAAAACACAGGCGAAACGCAGTAAGGAAAACATTCCACACACACGTTTAAGAAAATCGTCGTTTTGCAAAAAAAAAAAAAAAAAAACAATTAGCAGGAAAAATAACGCCGGCGACAAATTATTTTTGTGAGAACTTTAAAAAAAAAAAAAAAACTTACATTTTAGGATCATCGGTTTTAGGCAAAACGAAGATAGACAATTTGTTACAAGAATTGCTGATACACAAACCACATTCAGGAAAATATTTTAGGCAAAACGCATCTACGACGCATTTCTATGCGACGTATGGTTTCGTACAACATGCTAATAATGCAGGGAAGCAGACTTCTAATTATTTTATGTTGCATTTACGGGTTGATGCGAGAAATTCCTCTTGAATACCGCGCTATAACTGATGGGTGGTTTTTATCGTGCATTATCGTATGCATTAGCTCGCTAACTTCTTTGTGTCCACCTTAATGTCGTTTTTACATACTTTTCAAGGATGGACCGCTCATTCGGANAAAAAACAAAACTAACATTTTAGGATCATCGGTTTTAGGCAAAACGAAGATAAACAATTTGTTACAAGAATCGCTGATACACAAACCACATTCAGGAAAATATTTTAGGCAAAACGCATCTACGACGCATTTCTATGCGACGTATGGTTTCGTACAACATGCTAATAATGCAGGGAAGCAGACTTCTAATTATTTTATGTTGCATTTACGGGTTGATGCGAGAAATTCCTCTCGAATACCGCGCTATAACTGATGGGTGGTTTTTATCGTGCATTATCGTATGTATTAGCTCGCTAACTTCTTTGTGTCCACCTTAATGTCGTTTTTACATACTTTTCAAGGATGGACCGCTCATTCGGANATTAGCTCGCTAACTTCTTTGTGTCCACCTTAATGTCGTTTTTACATACTTTTCAAGGATGGACCGCTCATTCGGAGTTACGACAACAAGGTTTCATTTTCTTCAGTTCTAAAGTTACCGAGGCAAAGTAGTTGTAATGACAACGCAGCTGCCTCCAAGGAGCTTTCTTCGTGATTTAAAAATTATCTAACAAATTTGTTACAATAATGCAAGTATTTTTGCGGCGACGAAACTGTGTGTTTATTATCTCTGGAATATTTTTACTTTGTAACAAATGGCGAGCCATGTTGTATTCACTGAGAAAATAATTTTGTTACCAGTATAAAAAAAATATCAAGTTCCATACAGATTTTTTAAAAGTAAGAATCCTGCAAATAAAAACTTTTGATTCTTATTGCACAGTATTTTCATAAGTGCAGTACTCCAGCCAACTGATTAAAATACTACAATATTTGCAAATTATTCGCTAAATTTGGCGGATGCAGCAGTTCAGATGTCTCGAATTTAATCAAATAATCTTGATAAAATACATAAATTATTAATGCATTTTCGGCGTATTACTTTGTAGTAGAACAGCATACAAACAAGACAAGTGATGGTTTTTGGTCACTTTTACGAATTTTTTCAAGAGACTACCTTTGCAAGGTCTGAAATTTTGTTATTTTTAACACTTGAAACTTTGTATATATACCTATACTATCGCTAGGAATGAAATTGTTACACAGACATCCAAATATATTCATTTTGACTTTCCTCATAAACCAGTTCTACAAGTGTTGCGGGTTGAAAAAAAAAGTTAAACTAACAAGAATCTGTTTTCATAAAAAATATAGTTTTTTATGACCTGAAAAATATTGCAACTCCAAACGTGTTATAAGGTTCATATACGCTGCNTTCATAAAAAATATAGTTTTTTATGACCTGAAAAATATTGCAACTCCAAACGTGTTATAAGGTTCATATACGCTGCGTGTGCCGCGGAACAATAATTCCGTTGTCAGTTTTGTGTGTACTACATAAAAGTTTTTCTGAAAGGGTTTCTTGATGACGTGTTACTCAGAATGTGAACGATGTGGCAACAGGCATGTCGCGGGGTTGAAATCAGCTGTACGCCAACTTTTCCAAGGCCAGATGATTACACAGCGCGCGCTATCACCTTCCCTTAAGTNTTCATAAAAAATATAGTTTTTTATGACCTGAAAAATATTGCAACTCCAAACGTGTTATAAGGTTCATATACGCTGTGTGTTCCGCGGAACAATAATTCCGTAGACAGTTTTGTGTGTACTACATAAAAGTTTTTCTGAAAGGGTTTCTTGATGGCGTGTTACTCAGAATGTGAACGATGTGGCAACAGGCATGTCGCAGGGTTGAAATCAGCTGTACGCCAACTTTTCCAAGGCCAGATGATTACACAGCGCGCGCTATCACCTTCCCTTAAGTNCACACTACGTTGAATGCACGTGCCAAATGGTTACGTACACTCTAAACTGGAATCATTGATATCAGTCAGTGAAACAACATTCACTGAATGCCAGTTGATAGGCTACTGTCGACTGGCAAATCAAGCCAAAGAACTGTGAACCAGTGACTTATGGCAGTGGAATAGTCGACATTCAGTGGGAATCACAAATAAATCAGTGAAATTCAGCCATCATATTATTAGATATCTGTCACTGATTATCAGTAGCTCGGTTTTCACTGATTTGGCTCAATTCTCTCTGTTTCAGGTCTAGAGTGTATTACAAGCTAGCATAAAAAGAAGCAGGTAAACGCACTTTAGTCTTGACACCTGGATTTGTAGAAGTTTGCTGCTTAATTTTGGACAAAGTCAAAGAACGAAATAAGAGCAATAAATTAATTTAATTATCAAACAAAAGTAAAAAAGTTAAAATTTGTTTATCGCTCTTAACATGTATATTCATTTATTTTAACACACCTTAGTGCTCCTCACTTTATAATATTTATCCAAATCTTTACAGACGAAGGCTTCCATGTTTGTTAAAATGTAAGTATGTAACATAGAATCACTGTCATACATTTACTTGAATTAAGTAACCAGTGGTAAAACTAAATATCTATCTAACACACGAGTTTCATTTAATTTAAAAGAAATGTATAACAAATAACGCATATAATCACTTTCACTTGTATACGCCAATACTTATTTTGGCTCTAGGCATGCAAAAAGTATCATCGTGATTATTGACATGACTAACAAATAGTCTACCCATGCCTTCCAAACTTGGAAATCCAATGCGATAAACGAACGCCCATCTTTATAAACGGTACTAAAAGAAAAATCCTGGATTTCATTTCACGACGTGGATGCCACGCGCATAATATTAATAATACGTCCGGTGAGTAAAATACACACACACTATAAAATAAATATTTNAAAATACACACACACTATAAAATAAATATTTTACCCTAAAATTTATAAGCAAGAACAGGCGATTTTTATAGATATTTTGTGTCGGAAACAGAAAATGTTTCGGTACTACTGCATAATAATACTATGCTNTATAGATATTTTGTGTCGGAAACAGAAAATGTTTCGGTATGGGAAGGCAATTAGTTAACATGGTCAATTTTTTTTAAGTTAGTAAGCTACGCATTGGTTAATGAATTCGTTTAATATAACTAAATGCCATATTGTAAAGGTTGATTTATGTATAAAAAATTTCGTTTAAAGCAAGTAACGTCCTTGAAGTTTCGATATGAGCATCGTAATTGTTGACTTTACGTAAGTGTATGTTTGTCCGCTTTGCAATTCTGTGTACTGTGTTCCAAGTCTGCCTCAAATCTTGACCGAAGCAGTGTTGACTTAACGCGGAACCCGGCTCCGGTGTTGTGCTTCCAGGCTATGCTCCTGGTTGGCTGTCTGGCGTGTTTGTCTTGGCGGCTCGACACGGCCGGAGGCAGTGGTGCAGAACCACCCTGGAATCTCTACTCCCTCCTCTGCGCTCACCCGGAGGTGATACAATTACGAGATGCTAACTGCGACATGTTAAGCCCCGCGGCCGGACGCGCGTCGTCCATTAGCTGAGCCAACACGCCGTAAGGGTTAAGACGAGCGCCGAGACGCCGTCGCAGCTTCCTACATCCTCCCTGCAGCGGGTATCACGGCGGTAAGGGCGTAGGGGTGGAGTAGACTGTTCGAGAAGACGCAAAACCAGCCAACTTCGCAGATGTTTGCCGAGCGTTGTTTGGTAATTACAAATTAACACATTCGCCGTCATTTCTCCGTGATTGGTTAAATTACTATAGCGCTGTACGTTATGATGCGAGTTAGTTTGAAGGCCTTCCCCTTGGTTGAATTGGTTGAATATTCAAGGACGCTGAATAGCAAAACGTTAATTATTTTATACTGTGTGTAACATTGATCGAACTGTAGACGTTATATGCGATGATACTTCATATGAGTAAGTAATAATATTACATAGTTTTCTGCGTAAATACAACATCGAAGTCACAATTTTACCATTTTCATTATGCAGAAATATTAATTCTCACACTGACATAAATCAGGTAATTTACAATGAAAAAATTGCCGGAAGCTTTTTTCAAATATCCGTTTAACCACAAAAAAGAAAATTTTGGCATTTTCAAAGTGGTTAGACATGTGCACAATTTGCAAATTATAGGTATGCGTGTCCTTGAATTTTTGTAGAATAATATTAGCAAAGCATATCTTGTAGTGATTTATGATAATGCGTTTCACTTTCTCCTGTTTAGCTAATTGAAAAAGGTTCGATGTGTGTTCCAAAAAGTAAAATTTTCATTTTCATTTCAAATTTATTAAGTATGAATTTTTTTTGTTTCCTTATAATGCCTACATATTTAACAGTATTTTGAAGTTAATCTAAATAATAATAATTTCTTCTATTCAGTGCTTGTAAGCTAGGACTACACGACATTACCGAAGTAATCCAGAGTGAGAAAATCTCAGCGTTGTGTTACAGCGGTCCTTTAAGTAGTGTATAAGTACGTAATCAATACTTTTAGCAATATTGAACACTATAATTATAAGAGACATTTAGCATTTTAATTTTAGCTCTCCCAAATTTTTTACTGTAAAAATTAAATTATATGCTGTAACACTCGTTTTTCCTCAAGTTTTTTTTTTTTGTAAAGTGTTGTACCTAATATTACAGAACGCCACATAATTTGCCAATCAATTGATTTGATTACAGTCGTTTTGGCTAAATGTAGTTTCTCTTGATTTAATTTTACCTACAAGTAATTTTGCCGACCGCTGCTTTTCTTGTGTTTTAGGCAAAATGGCGTTTACTTGTACGCTGTACAGTCATCGTAGAGATCCGGATTCAACCCTCAGAAGATGTCAGTTCAGGAGATTGCCGGAAGCCACTGGGTTTAGTGGTGTTTTCCAACTACCCCCAAAAATTTATGCCGCCATATCCTGCATTATAACGTGCCATTTCATTTCACACTGTAAAGGGGCGGCAGCCTACGGATCCGCCAAAAATTCCGCTTTTCCGTAATTATAGCGCAGTATCTCTCTGTGTTAACTAATAACTATTATTATTAACGTTCTTGGATATCATCAGGTGGACTGCTTCGTAAGCGCCGTAGCAACCTGCAAAACAAAACCAATCCGAGGACATTTTACGAAATTAACATCTCATAATAATAATACTCATCCCAATCATCTCGTGTTCTGAAAATAACTTAGTGCACACCTCGTGTACGGGAAAAGCCACTACGCGAAATGCGACATATTTGGAGTCTCTAATTTTAGCATGCGGAAGGCAATGACATACCATCACACCTATTCTCCTGCTGCCCAGTCCGTCTTGTACGCGCCGTGGTTTCTATTTCCGAGACCTTCG
>NQII01000808.1:289333-358774 GCA_002778355.1 Clitarchus hookeri
TTTTGCAATAATCTAATAGTTTAGAAGATGTATTGGGAACAATAACCGTGCAAACAGCAAACTCTTATTTTAGAAATGAAATGTAACAAATTCAGAAAACTAAATACCCCACAAAAAGTTTGGAATGTACATACAGAACGCCAAAAAGGTATGAAGTATTCATAAAAGAAAGCATAGCAATCAGAGTGTACCAACAGTACCGATACAAAACATGAATTTCAGAGTGTTTCTAACAAAAACCATTTTCCAATATCACAGACAAACACGAAAAAGCAACATAATTAACGTAATGGTGTCTGTGACTAGGGAGGATTTCTTTGTTCTCACTGCAGCGTAGTCCCGTGTCCATGTGCATTGTGGATGTCCCTAACACGCCGTGGCACGCTTTTAAGCAATGTTCTGATGTCATCTTCCGGACGAGGGTCCCATTCCATCTGGACAGTTCTTATGAGATCTGGAAGCGTTTCTGGAGTTTTGTGGACTAAAATGAACTGCTGTTTTAGTTTGTCCCATGCATGTACAATGCGTAAGTGCGCTATCTGTTTATCACAAAATAACTACATAACTCCTACCACCCGAACTGCCTTATCTCACAATATTCCAAAATTTTTGTGAGGTGTGTATCTCCCAGGTTGTTTTCCCAGTGGAGTCCTCATTCTGTTCACAGCTCTAAGGGACCTTTCAACAGTGGCTGTTGATATTGGTACAGTCAGTACTTTTACACTGGCCTTTTCAGTCCATCGAAACCAATAGTATTCTGAAGAATACATCCAGTGTAATCGTGATACATTGTCGTTTACAATAAAGGCCAAACATTTGCAATACATCAGATCTGCTTGTAAATGATCTTGGTCTACGTCATGTAAATACTGGCAGAGTATGTTAACATCTGAACCATTTCATCCTATTCAGTAAATCAAAGAGTCGCATGTTAACATACTTAGCCAGTATTTTCACGCCATAGACCAAGATCATTTGCAAGCAGATCTGAAGTCTTTCTAACGATTGGTTTCTAGTCAAAAAGGCAATGTATCACAGTTGAACTATATAAACTCTTCAAGTCTTCTATTGGTTATGATGAATTGAAGAATACTATAGTAAAACTACTTACTGTACCAATCTCAGCTGCCCTTGTATGAATGTCCTTTAGTGATATGAACAGAATAATTAATCCACTGAGAAGAGGCCTAGGAAATAATTACTGGATCACTGCACGAGTATATCTACTGAAGGGTAAAAGACTCCAAGTAAAGAATTCTTACAAAAATTGAGCGTAACGTCACTAATTTTTANAAAAAAAAAAAAAAAAAAAAGTACCCCCCTCCGGAAGCTGTTTTATGAAAGAAATACTGCGTTAGTTGAGGCAGCAAATATGCCATTAAGCATGTACTTTTTTCTACTAACCTCGTTTTGTGTGTGATATTGCCGATAATACTTATTTTCTCTGGCTGTACTGTAGACACTTTGCTTTTATTTGCAGAATAATCCTGCTGGAACGTTTAAAGACGCTGGAAACTAGGGCTGGGCCAGTGGGGCGTAGGCAGGTTTATTCTTCCAATAATTTGCAGTACAGGAACACTTCGATGAAATATAAGGAATACGCCACACTTCTGACAAAGCTAGTGTTCTCAAGTGGAACTTTCTTTGTTTCCTTCTTACTGCCAGCAAGGACTCGACCGCCCCACTGAAACTTTCAGGACCGAAGGACCGAACTAGTCCTACCACGCTGAGTTACGGCTCTGTTGATTTACGACCTACTGCCGATAGCGAAGCTTTCCCAACACCGAAATGAAACAAACATTTCAACCACTCTTCCTTCTGTTTTTTTTCCCCCTCTCCTGTTTTTTTTTATGGAAAGGTTGTGTTGGCACAGAAGAGCAACAACCTATTTGTCTGTCGTCACAGGCGGATTCATAAACATACACGATATCAGTGGCCACGACGCTTTTCGTTACGTTTTGCTGAGGCAATTCAGAAGGCGATAACGGACTTACGACTCGTCGTAAAAAGGTCATTATTACAAAAAACCTGCCTACTGCAAGGTTTGTAATGATAATATATCTATGTTGACGTAAAAATAGTCATTTTAAGAATGCATGTAAAACAGACAAATGTAAATTTAAGTAGCCAAACACGCAGAACAAGTTTACCTGATTTTATAAGCTACTGCTACCACTTATAAAGCTTATCATTTAACTCTACACTATTCAGGAACCACTCTCGTTTGCTTACAACTCTGTGCTCTAAATACAGTAATATCGATTGGAGTTTTTCAAACCCAGTCAAAAGGGAGCATCTTAAGCTTCATTATTTTTACTTTGCTGCCTTCAACAAAAAAGTATTTAAAATATAGTATGGAATAAATATTAATGTATTTGTAAAATAAGCATATAACGCTGTAAAGTATTCTGCAACTGCCACTTTTGAGTAAACTTCTCTAGAAGTAAAAACAAGCGTCATGCATTTCTTCGTCCCTGATTAGCACCGCAGCTTTTGATCTCGTCAGTAGTGCCTACGTCTAACAAGTTACGACTACCTAGGCCTGCGATCAGTGAACTATAGTCCCCACTACAAAACTAGTAGCTGCACATTAACTTATGAGCGCTTATTTCCCCATAGCAAGTCAAAATATAGAGACACGCGGTTAGCAGACGGAGTCTACGCTATTGCGTCACGGGTCGCCCGCCCATTTATTTTATTGGTCATTTTAGCGTCCCTTCTTTCATTCCGGGGGCCTGGTGGGGATATCCGCTGTCCACCGTGACATAAACGGTAGCATGCCGTATTACGGTGTGAAGTGGCTGTGGGTTCGGGTCCCGGTTAAAGCATGGGCGAAAAAAAAATGGTAGTTACATATTCGTTTCCTATTTGTCCTTAGTAATACCGGAAGTGAGATGATAAGCAGAAGCTGCGGAAAGGAGGTGGAACGAAGAAGGCAAAAGAAGCGCGATAACGTCGATAAAATCCGCAGATCGAGGTAATGTCTGCACGGTATGCACTTGAAAATACCCACGCGTAAAATTTCCACCCCGGCAGGGCATTAAATAGGTCCACGAACTACATACTTGAGAGACAGTCATTCAACCAGCCAATCGTGAATCCTGTGGATAAAACGCGATATAATCGGGCAATGTGATTTCGTGCTGCCACAGCGTGTATAGCATTTAAACATTAATATTCCGGTGGTGGATACCAGGAAGCGTTTAAGATTTCCAAGGAAGTTTAATCCCAACAGATGAGACTATGGTCATTGCACTAACTGTTATCTTATTTTTATTATCGTACATCATATTTTTGACTACTTAAACTACGTCGAAAACCACCATAGCATTGCTTTAGTATTTTTTTTATGATCATGATCTACAAATAAGAAATGAACTCTAGAAACGTCCAGAAATTCTGCGTAAAAGTAAAACACGTTAGAAAACACTCGTAAAAGTGGTCTAAAATATAAGCTTGCTACAAGGTCTTAATGGTTTACTTCAGAAAAAAAAACAGAGAGGATTTACAATTGAGCAGCAAATCAGAGGAACTCAGAGTTGATCATTGCTGATATCCCAAGTGATCACGAAGAAGTTGTTAGATTCATATCAGATGAATATGCATAGAGACGTTATAGGATTCACATATGTTAAAATAAAGAGTGTTAAGTCATATTTTAAACAGGATGGCGTAATGGAAGAAAGAAAAACATTTGGCTAGAGTGTGTGTGTGTATATATATATATATATATACACACACACATATATATATACACACACACACACACACACATATATATAGTATGGCATCAGTAAAACGTTTTATGTGTCAGATCATATCCAAGTCTACCCAAACCTATTAGCTAAATTAAGTCAGAGACTGTCCTGAAAAGGTGTCTGTAACGCGATATTAAAAGAATTGGAAGATTCTTAATGTAATATTTATTTCTGAACATCAAAAAATTGTAAAATGTTTGAATCCAAGACAACTGTAGTAAATTGACACGATTTCGTGGTTTTTGGGACACTGTGCATATTACATGCATTGTGTGGATTTTATCTTGATTATCTGACGAATATTAGAATTTTTCTGCGCAGGTGACTGTAAAAGAATCAATGGATACAAATAGTAAAGCGAGTGACTTGTTCAAAAGACACTGTACTTTGTGGTTTGCCAAAGGAAAATAAGGCGTAGGAAAGTAAATTACTGGCATTTTCAACGCAAAAATAGGTGAATTTAGAGCGTAGGAAAGGTTGTGTTTGTATCACAGGGACGTGAAGGAGGCACACAGACAAAGTTGGAATAAGAGGACTCAGGTTTAAATTGTAGTAAGTAATCGTGAGTTTAATTAGTACGTCTCGACGTCGAATTTCAAAACCCAACACTTTTCCCTGAAGCCACATTCGGCCGGTGAATTTCTAACACGGACAGGAGTGCGAATACGGCTCTAAAACTGCAGCAATGTGAAAATTACTCATAGTAAGGGCCAGCTAAATTTCGCAGACTTAAAAATAGAGCAAACATACAAAAATCTGCAAACAAATTTTCTAAATGCCATTACTGGCAGCATATCTAAAATACAGGACAAGACTAGATACCAGAAATAACTTCTGAGAGCTATTTAGTGAAAGTATAAATTTCGAAAACTTGCACTTTTTCAATATTATTGTGATTAGGCCACCATCCTGCCAATCATGAACATACAAAAATATATAACGAGTGAGTCAAGTATAGCCCACTGTAGCGGAATGCTTATTAACAAGGCGGTAGCCAATGAACAAATTACAGTTTCTGTGCCATTTATTATAATTGTGAAATCTAATGTTGCAGTTAAAACGATCTCGAAGAATTTTCGGGTATGTAGTCATTTGTTAAATGTTGTTACAAGAGGTCATGTGACATGCTTAAACGTAGCTAGCGCATTCTTTCTAAAAGTCACGAGAACATAACATGATTACAATTATTCAGCAACAGGTCTTTTTATTATTAAACATATTAAAGACCCTGCACATTCATTTATAAATGAACTGTGCGAACATACGGCGTAATAAATAGCCGAGAATCGCTGTGGCAAAATAGTTACTCATTAAGTTGACAAAAAGCGCCAGCTAGCATTGTCCTCTCTTGGGTTTCCATACATCGGCTCCGGGAAACCTGTAGATTGCGATGCATGTGCTCAGCGTTAATTAGTGAGGCGCGCGTTCTGTCAGTGTCGGCGATGACGAGGCGCCAGCCAAACAGCCTTGAAGGAGCGCGCGATGGGGTCCGCGCGTTCTGCGCTGGCTGCGAGACCTTCATTCCAGGCGAGCCAGTCTTAAGGACGACGAGGCGTTTAGTTTATCGCCCCTCGGCTGTGGAGGCCGTTGTTAGGGAAAGCCTCCCTCTGCACGAGTCATTAGCGCCCTCCGGTGCCATTACCACTCCACCCCCTCGGGCCAAACCACCTCCCTCTTAAGAACAGATGAAAGACAGTTTATTCTTCGCTCCCGCCACATCCCCCCCTCCCTTACATCATCCTCAACAACCACCTTGCGGGCGCGCAGGGCCAGACCCTATGGCCCGTCTCGCCCCCACAAAATTAATGAATATTTTCGCCGCGTGGAGCGAAGACCTCATCCTCGGCTTGCCTTGGCTTCACTGCCGAGAACTGCAGTCTGACAGATTCCTGTCCCGGCTAACTGTGGCTGTGAGTCGTCTCGCTGTCAGAGCTATTCCTGGTAGGCAAAGACAAAATATCTTGTAAATTACCCCGTAATTTAGTGTGCATGCATTCCTGTTGTTCTCTGAAGAAATAAGAGACGCTAATTAAGGGCGTTCACGAGTATAAAAATATTTTCTACATTTTTAGCATATTACATAATTTTGTCTTTAAGATATGAAATGATTGTCCGAAAAATATATGACACTGGAGGAAGATTACTTTTCAAAAATAAAAGAAAAAAGCTATATATTTTTTAAATATTCACCTGTCTTCGTACAAAGCTCAAAACTAATTATTATTAATTACTATGTTAGGGTACAGCTCAAAATAATGATTTATGTTACTGGGATGTCATGACAGACACACACACACATAGGATATGTATGTATACACACACAAACTGCAAAGTACCACTCCAGTAGTCAATTTACACTTTACCTAAAACCAAAATTTGTGTTTTTATAACTCTCTGAAATTTTTGCGAATCAATAATTTTAGTTAAAATTTACATTTAAAAAAATCATGAATGCAATTTCTTCAAATGGTTTGGTATTTTAATCTAGTTGTCATTGATATCGTGTCTCTAAAAATTAAAATAAATATCCTTAAAAAAGTTTTTGAACAGACTTAACAAACCATGACCACCACATTATTACCACGGAGAGGCTATACTTGTAGATTACCCAATGCATCGCTTGGTAAGACTACTATTATAATATTTAAGACACCCACGTGTATGTTGCTTGAACTGCGTTACGGAGTATGTGAAATGCGCAGTTTTTTAATTACGAGAAGGTTTTCCTAATACGGTTTTCTCTCCTACGGGAGAGGTAAGAACGGTGATTTCAAGTCATCAAGTGCCTGTACACCGCCACAGCTAAAACGGCGTTGTGAGGCTGGTGTGTCCCAAAGTTTACATGCAAAACTAAGGCAGACAACTGCACTGAACTGAACCGAAGTGGAGATCCATACAGCGGACATGACGATTGATATGATCCCAAAGCTGCTCGATTGGGTTCAAGTGTGGGGAATCAGAGGGTGAGGGAAGAACTTACACTTCTTGGCCGTGTTTTCCAACCACTCGCAGACAGTTCTGGCCGAATGACATGTCGCCCCAGGGAAGATAGTCAAGATATGTGGGATTACATTAGCTCCAATTATGGACAGATAATCAAATCGGTTGAGAGTGCTTTCCAGATGTATGAGTGGACGCAAACAATTCCAAGGAAGCATTCCCTAAACCATTACGCTGCTGTGTTGCACTAGCCGAGTTTGCAAGAAGTTCGTTCTCAGAGGCCTGACTGTTCAGTGAAGCAGAAAAAAATGTGACTCTTCTGAGAAATCAATTATTTGCCAACCATAAGAAGCGTAATTCTGGTACTGACGTGCAAATTGTAGCCTTTTCCTTAGACGAATAGTTGTCTGAACAGGCGCATTAAACAGTTGTCTGCTTCGGAGCCCTATGCGCAACAGGACTCGCTATACTTTATGCTATCTAGTAGCCCACGCGAGCGTGTGGACTGTGAGATGCTCAACTGCAGACCCCCAAACACCTTTGCAGCCAACGTTCACCTCTCGCGTCAATGGCACGTGGTGCTTAGCAGTTTCCACGCCGTTTATTAGCAGCGGCACCTTTCTAACAACCACTGTACACTTTAATCACAACAGTACGCCAGCAGTTCACAAAATACGTTGTCCCCTGGTCCGAAAACCTGAATTCATCCCTTACAACGATTGATAAATAGCGCGTTTTCCCTGTGACAACAATGGTTGGTATGTTTGCAGAGCGCTTACCCCCTGCCTTATATACCCACCAGGCCTCTTCGTGACCACGTGCCTTATTGTATTGGCTACGCGCTGTTGACGTCCAGTGTAGCGGGTGTTTATAGTAATGTGACTCGACTGTATCTCTGTATTGTTTGTGATGAATTGAAGTTATTTGGACCACTTGTTACTTGGTGGAACTTAATCATCCCCCTCCAAATGTAAACATGTCATGCTGTTGGCCCTCCCGATCTCTGTGTTTTGTGGCAGTGAATCCTTACACTTCGTGAGTAAAGATAAGTGTACAAGACTGCCCGTGGAATGCATGTGACACACACAAAACCCTGGGTAATTTTTGGTATTTTGAAGGAAATTGTGCTGATCGAACCCTTCCTCTCATTGTTTCATCGCCGCCGTTCAGTGCAAGATATGCTGACAAATATCCCAAACTAGCCAGTTTATAGTATACTGTAAACACTTGGAAAAATAAAGGCTACGGCGAAAGGTCCTCGTTGGTTATGAATGACATTAACTGTTTCAGACACCACATTTTCGCGATTTAACACCTATTTTGTGCTCCAGCTAGTCATATAAAATATTTCAATTTCTAAAAATGTATGCACATGATTATTTAGTTTGAGTAGGATGCTCATTCTCTTGTCTTCTAGTTTAATTTAAAGTAGTATTCTTCCCAGAATTTTTATGTTATTAATCACCTTCATATGTGAGCATATAGTCTGATAACGAATAGCTTGGAGCGTACTGCATTCTTTGAGTTTCCATTATCTTTAACCTTATTGTGTATAACTTAACAACGTAAAACTTGAACTGATTTTTTTTTAAATTCAACTATACTTTCATAAGTTGATCGTTGCTGGATGTAAATTGTCTAATAAAATTGCCTTTCCATTATTTTCAACTAACCAGATTATACTGTTACAAACATTAGTTCACAATCTAATAAAATACGCCATAGTTTATGGCAATTGCATATTTAAATGAGAACGACAGGCTTATTAATAATTTAAATAATGATGACAACCTTAGGGGCATGGGAGGTTCACGACCCGCAAATCCAATCCCTGGCTACGCCCCTGCATATTCACTGAGGGAGGTGGTGCGGTGCTGTAATAAACATTCTGACTCGCTTTCGGGAGGACCTGGGTACGATTCCCGATCCAGTCTTCCTCGTTTCGGTTTTCCATGGTTTCCCGAAATCACTCAAGGCGATTGCTGGGCAGGAGCCTTGCTACAAGTCACCGCCGATTCCTTCCTCTTTTCTTCTTCTCTGAGTAACTTGCACCGTTTCTAATGACCTCGCTGATCGACTGATGGGTTTTCCCGCGGAAGGAAGAAACTTGGCAGAACATTCAAGAACATTTATTTAACAACTAACCAACTAAAATTCTGATGATAGTTCTGTTCGGGCAACAGACTTCCAGCAAGGCAAAAGCAAGAAAATGATTGAGTGAGAGAGTGAAGATATTTGGGCGGCTCTTAACATAGAGGTCTTGAGAGCCGATAAGGGTGAAGCGAGGTGAGTATGGAGCAGCGCCGGAATGCAAGGATGGGGGAAAAGGGAGATCCTCGAGAAAACCCGCTAATTAGCGGCATCGTCCGGCACGATTCCCACATGAGAAAATCCGGGAGCGACCCGCCGGGAATCGAACCCGGTTCACCTAAGTGGGAGGCGAGTATTCTAACCCCTATATCACCGCGGCCCCAGAGACAAGAAAAGGAGTTGCTCCTGTCTTGCCCGCATCAGTCAAGAGACCCCGTAGCGGGGTCGAAATGGAGGCACTCTGACCTGGACGATCTGTCACGCTGACCCTTCATCCTCTCAGCCTCCCCCTTCCGTTACACTCTTACCGCTGGTGACCCGTCACCTCCTGTGACCCTCGGGCCGGCTCCGGCGAGACGAATTGCCGGGGGACTCCACAAAAGGTCAGTCGGCCACAAAGCACAGTCTTCTCGCGATGGAAGGGCGGTGTTAATTGGCCGGGGCCGTCCCCCACCCTCCTCCTTTCCAATCCTACTGTCGCCCCCGAAGGACCGTTTTCAAGCCTCGCGCTTTCGAGTGAAAGACACTTTATGGGCCGTTTGGCGACCGCAGTTGCGAGGTCCTTCCAAACTGGATCGCTTGGGCAACTCACGCCACTTGAACCTAGTCCACTCATTGATTTCCAGGCTCACCCTCATCATTTGTGAGGCCCCGTATTACTTACTAAAGGCTGTTCACGGTAAACTGGACACTTATAAAAGCCCTGCTGTATNGTAAACTTAGCACTTATAAAAGCCCTGCTGTATTCACATTCCGTATACTTTCGACGTATGTAAAATTAACTGAGCAATGGGCTCGATCACTTTATTCATGTGTCGGTCAAGTAAAACTGAAATTATCAGGAAAAGTAAACATTTTACAATTGTGTTAATTCTTACCCTTATATGTATTAAAAATACAGAAAGTAAAACAAATAATTTGGGTAGTCTCAATTCTTTTCCTAACAATTTTAACCCAACGTTAAGACTTGGAACTACGTTCTTCCCGTCGTTACGAACGTCTATCAGTGCGCCCGTTAAAATACACGCAGGTAGGGGCAGTGACATTTTTAATAGGTTGATTTCAAGCCACTTTACCGTGAAAAGCCTTTACAACTCGAGACTGGAATACAACTGTACTCGTTTTTATATTTTAGGCTTCAATGTAAGGTGCGAAGTATACTTTTTACTAAAAGGAAAACTACTTATATTTTTTAAGCGAACTCGAGACATTTGGAGATTGGCGTTTTCCATCAAAGCGACCGATATTTGGTGGCAGGCATATGTACTAGANAGCGAACTCGAGACATTTGGAGATTGGCGTTTTCCATCAAAGCGACCGATATTTGGTGGCAGGCATATGTACTAGATTAAAGGTTATGAACAAAATGCAGCGTTATATGTATCCAATGTGTATGCGCTTGGCCTGAAATTAAGTTCATCAAGGGCGACGCTAAATCTTGCGACACAACAAAAACCTGGGTTTTGACAGTCAGACAGTCAGTGTATATATAAGTCGTCTGTGGCCGTGTGTGTTTTCCAATTTCCAGCCAGTACTATAGATCTGAAGCAGGCATCAACCATCGTTGTTATAATTTGTAAGTGGGAACAATTAGTCTCATCACTCGTTATTCATTATTACTCTTCAGGGAGGGAAATCATTTTCTCTGGCAGGGAAATAATTTTTCTTACGTGAGCCAAGGGGGAAAAAAATTATGAGATTGTTATAATGGTTTGCAACTGGGAATCACCGCCTTCGGTGAGTAATACTAAGTATCGCGTAATTGTTTATGTTTGAGTGAATAACATAAATCGCGTATTTTATATAAAATGTATTTCAATTCTTAAAGTGCGGTCAACAACTTGAGGTGAATGCGGTTCTCGAGTTGATGGATGTCGGGTTGCTGGCCCTGGAACTTCTGAAAAATTGAATTCTGATCGGGTGTAACCTCTTCACCCGAGGCAACATGTCCTGTTCACGAGTTTGGCTTGGTGTTTCTGCCAGTTTCGCCAGTGGACCAGCGAAACTCAACAAACATGTATGATTTTGGTTTAAATCAAAAACCATTCATGTGCATGCTGCCACGTTCGGACTTTTAAAAGTTGTTTGAAATCTTAAAATAGCATTAAAAATTCTACGATTATGTAATGCAATATTATGAAAACAAATCTTATAGATCCTGGGGCCCCCATANAAATAGCATTAAAAATTCTACGATTATGTAATGCAATATTATGAAAACAAATCTTATAGATCCTGGGGCCCCCATAGATATAACCCTCTGATTATGAAAGTACTTTATAAAATTCTAATTATATTAAAAAAGTAATTATTTCCCAAAAAAAAACCTAAAGTATTGTATTCTAAGATATTTGATTATTGTCTTTACATCATTATATTTCCTAAAAGAGATTATATATGTACTAAGCTGAGTACATTATTTTTTTTAAGGTAATTTAAAATAAATTTACCTCAACTGAGACTCTTCTTAATTTTTTTTTATTATTTAATTATTATGCCCTGTTGCAATCATTTTGTGAGCTATTGCATACAAAGATATTGTGAGGAACCCAGAAATAATTTGGCTTAACATATGTTCCTTTCTATTGCCTTTGCTTAAAATTTTATTTTAAAACAACAACTACTAGGGAAAATCAATAAATAAGTTGCACTTCCACGTTATGGCCATGTATGAAACCAACTATACCCGGAGACAGCTGCTTTCACCTCCTCATCGTTGAACTGATTCCGTAAAGCAATTAAAGAGAAGCGCCGGGGAAAATTGAGCGCCGGTGTGATTTTGTTGCACTATAACGCAAAACCTCACACGGCCTGCCAAACGTCCGAACTGCTGCAGCGATTCGAGTGGGAGGTATGGTAACATCCTCCATACAGTCCAGACTTAGCGCCATGCGATTTTCAGGTTTTCGGTAAGCTGGAAAAGGATCTCGGTGGACGACGATTGAAAGCAGCTGTCTCCAGGTGGTTACATAGCGCTGGAGGATATGTCTACGCATCCGGAATCGAAAAGTTGGTTGACCGTTCTGAGAAATGTTTAGAGTCTCTTGGGGACTATGTGGAAAAGTGAACTTACATTGTATGTTGTCATAGCCGCGTTGCCTTATGTATAGTTGGTTTCATACATGGCCATAACGCGGAAGTGTAAATTATTTATTGATTTGCCCTCGTAGGTAACCATGGATTCTCGCCTAGGACCTCGCCCCACCGGCGGCGGTTGGGCTGTGGATGTGCCAGTCCCAGGTGAGAGTTAATTTTCTTACTTGGGTTTGCTGCTCACCCCAGTTGCCACGGCAGGGGGAATCACTACGGTCTATGTCTTGGAGTACCTGGTCAGAATTACTTGCACATATGCATAGAGGGTAGGAGGTTAATTAGTTATATCGTTAACTACTTGTTCAATTTTGATTGGAATACGGCGTTAAATGCTAGCAGTCTTCTTCATAGAATTTTTTAAGTTAATTTTTATAACTTCTTTTCCCCCTATTTGTTCTCAAAGTAACTTCATCAAAAGTTCAAGATGTAATTTCAAACGCGTGCAATCTGACGGACATAACTTACACGGTGCACGGACGAAGCGTAGGCCTATTGAACAGCAGGTAATAATGCACAATGAGGAATCCCTGCGCTAGAACCCCTGCCGGAAGGACAATGAGAACGGAAAGATGCTGCTTACCGAGTCAACTAACACAAACTTACAACTACATATCACATCCAAGGCTCATCCGGGATTCGAACCTGGAAATTTCGCTATCCGAAAGTGAAACGTCAGCGAATTGTGCCAAGATAATTTCTTAATTAACGTTGTGAGTAGCTAAAATTAAGTGACTGGCCACATTACTGCTACACTCACGGCACATCACCCGACCAAGAACGTGATTCTGTAAACTATTTACGCCCAAGTAAAAACTAAATTAAAATACCCTTTTTTGTTCTGAGTCCATAATTCAAATGAATAACTACTCAAATTTCAAAGATGCTATTAAGTAACGACCAAACAGACACTTCTTCACGGCCAGAATTATGCTGAATAATTAATTATTTCCACTTGCAACTGGCTACTTCATGTTGATGTAGGCCTGTTTGTAATATTAAAGTTAATAATATTAAATACTTCAAGTACCTTGCAATGTATATGCGAAACAATAAATTGCGTGTTTAGTAAAAAAAAAAAAAAAAACTCAAACACTATTATTTGCTGCACGCAACACGAACAAAATCTTGATTAGAACACCATATTCCNGCCACATTCCTAAATAATTAAAACATTCCGTATTTGACTTGAATTATACACTATTTTTTTTGTATTAAAATGAAAATGATAAGTACAAAGGCGTCTGAGCATAAGAGGAACGCAGGAAGTTGATGACGTCATAGTCGAGTCACTGCGTTTCGGCCATGACAGAATCATAGGCCATGTTCTAATTCGTTCGAGTTTCATTTTTTCGTAATTTGTATTTAGCATTTTGTAACGTTTAGTCAAACACCACGACATTCAACTATCTGGCATGCCACGAACTCTTTAAAATAAACGGTAATTATTTCCGAGATTTTTCGAGGACCGTTTAAAATTTGAAATTAACAAAATAAAACCAATATGATATGAAATTGTTACTTAACAAAACATTGTGTCATGATACCTATGTCAAGAATATTTCAGCATCTTGTTTTGTGAAGTAAATAATGTGAGTACAATACACATTTGCTTATTCCAATAACCTCGTACATAGTCCATTCACGGTTACTTCCCACTTTTATGAAGCTCTACTAAAGTTCTACTTCCAGGACATTCCTCCGCCTCATGCAATCTAAGCTTAACTAAGTATAGAAAATTACACCAGAGGACAACGCACCGAATTCGTGCGCACTCAGTTGAAATAATATTTTGTACGAGAGCTTTTCTTACTAGGCGCTACCAACACACACGTTTCCTCACTGTTTTTATTAGTATTTATTATACATGAAATATTATAATTTATAAATAAAATATAGATGAAACTTCCAATTAATGAAAAATAAGATGCTTTAATTTAGCAGAGGTATAAAACGGTTGTGATACATGGCGTATTTAGGAAATAACTAAACACGCCATACATGGGGTGATTTTTCAAAGGTTTGATTAAAATAAAATACTATATATATATATGTGTATTTAAACGTTTCAAACAGGCAACACTAATATGGCGCAAATTACAAAATACGTCATAGATTTTGTAGACAGTATTGGTTACGTGAACATTTTGTTAGAAAAAGTGACAAATGGAACACGGCCATAGAATCAGCCTAGGTATTGAAACATTATTAAGTTGTACGTACTGTGCTGCGTATGGCTGTGGTAACAGCAACAGAAACACAGCGGATGTCGTACTGCTTCCAGTTCTTAACAGTAATCATTAATGAGAAGCGGGTTATTTCAACTATTACATTAAAAAAAAAATTACCCTCACGAATTACTGTTAACTGCGGTAGCACAAAACAGCATGTTGAATGGCATGCGTACGTAAATGACATATTCAATAGCAAGGGATGGATTAAACATACTTATTATGTCGCTTATAGCATAAACCCACCACTTATACAATCATAAATGGCTTGGCGGAAATAATTATGTTATTTTACGCCGAGTCAGATTAAAGTTCATACGCATCGGTGGTTCAGTGGTAGAATGCTCGCCTGCCACGCGGGCGGCCCGGGTTCGATTCCCGGCCGATGCAAGGTTTTTTTTAACTTAATTTTTAATGTTAGCAGGATGGAGCCCGACCTCAATTCATCAGTAATTAAGCAGATTATGCGCATGTGGCTCAGATTCAATCGCTGTCTTATGAATTTTAGGAGCCATGTGCGTATTTGTGTGTAGTAAGGTCAAATCAGACAGACACTCACCCAAATACAATTTGCATGCAGAACNTAACTAAGTATAGAAAATTACACCAGAGGACAACGCACCGAATTCGTGCGCACTCAGTTGAAATAATATTTTGTACGAGAGCTTTTCTTACTAGGCGCTACCAACACACACGTTTCCTCACTGTTTTTGTTAGTATTTATTATACATGAAATATTATAATTTATAAATAAAATATAGATGAAACTTCCAATTAATGAAAAATAAGNTTAGTATTTATTATACATGAAATATTATAATTTATAAATAAAATATAGATGAAACTTCCAATTAATGAAAAATAAGATGCTTTAATTTAGCAGAGGTATAAAACGGTTGTGATGCATGGCGTATTTAGTAAATAACTAAACACGCCATACATGGGGTGATTTTTCAAAGGTTTGATTAAAATAAAATACTATATATATGTGTATTTAAACGTTTCAAACAGGCAACACTAATATGGCGCAAATTACAAAAATACGTCATAGATTTTGTAGACAGTATTGGTCACGTGAACATTTTGTTAGAAAAAGTGACAAATGGAACACGGCCATAGAATCAGCCTAGGTATTGAAACATTATTAAGTTGTACGTACTGTGCTGCGTATGGCTGTGGTAACAGCAACAGAAACACAGCGGGTGTCGTACTGCTTCCAGTTGTTAACAGTAATCATTAATGAAAAGCGGATTATTTCAAGTATTACATTTTCTTTTAAATTACCCTTACGAATTACTTTTAACAGCCGGTAGCACAAAACAGCATGTTATATGGTATGCGTACGTAAATGACATATTCAATAGCAAGGGACGGAGTAAACATGCTTATTATGTTGCTTATAGTATAAACCTATCACTTATACAATCGTAAATGGCTTGGCGGAAATAATTGTGTTATTTTACGCGGAGTCAGTTTAAAGTTCATAAGCATCGGTGGTTCAGTGGTAGAATGCTCGCCTGCCACGCGGGCGGCCCGGGTTCGATTCCCGGCCGATGCAAGGTTTTTTTTAACTTAATTTTTAATGTTAGCAGGATGGAGCCCGAACTCAATTCATCAGTAATTAAGCAGATTATGCGCATGTGGCTCAGATTCAATCGCTGTCTTATGAATTTTAGGAGCCATGTGCGTATTTGTGTGTAGTAAGGTCAAATCAGACAGACACTCACCCAAATACAATTTGCATGCAGAACGGTTAATCCGTTTTCTGCTGTCAGTACATTACTGTCCAAGTGGTTCGTATATTATTTAATAACACGATACAGTCCTACTCGAATGTAAATCAAGTATATACGTGGTCCTACGTTGTCGTTGACTTAACGGACTTTATCGCGAGGTCCCATCGAACAGACTGGGCTAGGATATTCAGTCAGCAACCGGGAGACGCGAGTTCGATACTTCGACGGTGTAGGAATTATTTCTACTCTTCTGTTATGAGGGCTGGTTGTTTTCGTGTGGCTGTTATTTCGGTGACAGGCATTCCAAACATTTACCGCGGGAGCTTAAGAAAACCGTGAGCATCGAACAATTTCATCCGTTTTGGGAATAGCAGACACGTTAGAAAAATAGTTCAATGAACCATGGTGGCACCGACCACCGTGGGAGGGATTCTGAATTCAATTCCGGAGTGTAAATTTGTGTTATTTTTAGTAGGTGTTACAAGAATGAGCTAAACCTATTTCTAATATGCCAAATAAACGCATCTTGTTAATAGGTTATCACTGTTAAAAATTCAGACAGATATTTTAATAATGTGTTAAAAACAGAAGAAAAGTATAAGACGTGTAAAGAGAGTGGCCTCGCATCTTGACGACCCGGGTTCGACCATCGGCGGATCCGGTTTGGATGTAGGAAACGTGGCCGACGTTACCACCGGCTGATGTGTATTTTACGAGGTTTCGCAGCACCTGCAATCTGTTGCTTGCTGCTTCCTCATTGTAGTTCCTCGTTGCTTCGAGGAAGATGAAAGTGCTCGAATCGTAAGCGTTATTTTAGTGCCTCTTCCATGGGTGTCAGGGTTGCCAGTTTAAGCAATTTATAACAGTTTAGGCAATTTATCACAGTTTAGACTACTTAACAAGAATGTTTGCGACGCGTAATTTTGTAATAGCGCATATCGCAGACTACTTCATAAAATATTTAAAGCATTTTTTTTAAATTTGGCTGAGAAAATGATTTTTAATTAGTATGACGATATTATTAGTAGTGCTATTGAAATCGTGAAGTCACATACTTTTATATTATTATATTATTCCTGCTGGCTTCAAGTTCCTTACAAAGGTTGTAGAGTGCTTAGTCATGTGAGTTACCAACGCTTAAATGTGTTATTTTCCATGCATTATGTGAAGAATTAAACATAAAATGATGCACGATGATAAATTGCAGTGTAATAAGTTCTCCCACATAATTGCGATCAACATTAGAAATCATTCATTCCTAATATATATGTTCTATAACAGGTAGGACAATGGCACTTATTTATAACTTTTTTTCAATTGTCATTAATGATAATATATACCCTAATATTTTATTACTTTTATACATTTTCAGAAGAAAAAAAACTGATATTGTTTTTTGTTGTAGCTCTATGCGATTTTAGGCTGCTGACTGCATCTAAAACGACCTGGAAACCCTAATCGGTGTTGTCAATGTAGGTTTCAAAGAATGAGCATAATTAAATGGCTTTCGGTGGAAAATGTCTCGGGTAGGGGCTGGTCCAAAATACTTGAGCTCTTCCCCCCTCCACCAAAAAAACCTCACATGCGCATGAAACTATCATGGGAACGTTTTAAAACTAAANAAATAGATGACCCTCCTTCCGCCGCTCCTGGGGTATATTCACTAACTTTTGGCAATTGAGGTCAATAGCGTGCTCACACTCGAAACCACCGTGACATTCACTATCAAGGTCGTAAGGTCAACGATAGTATATATAGCAACATAACATTATGGCCCTCTTGATGTCGCTGTTGTCTGTATGTAAAGCATAAAATAACCCAAGTGCGTGATTATCAAGCAAGCAGTGAATAGCAAACTTGGAAAGATATATTCATTCGCTTCGCGCAACGAATAGTGCTCCAAAATGTTATGTATTGTCTTGGGCCAAGCACAAAATAATTTGCGTACGCCTTAGTCATACCGCCAATTTACAAATACAATACATCCGACACCCGACGAAACTAGTGTTCTAATTATTTTGCAAACGATGGATTTAAAACGTTTTCAGGCGATAAAATATAATACATTAGGTTATCAGTCGTCCTTTTATTTATCTGTTTGCAAAAAACCAACGCAAACGCGTGAGCTAGAAACCAATTTTACAGTACAACTGACAAAAGTTTTGTGACGTAAACTTTTTCTAAACTACTTAAACTGTATGTGATTAACCCCAAATGATTTACACTTAATTGATTTAATGTGTAATTATAGTTGTCTTACAAAAAAGGAATTTGGAAATATTTTTGAAAAAAATACATTTAATTTGCGGTAAAATATGCTACATTAAAATTTAAGCAAAATGAAGTAGTTTTTAAAAATGTAAGTTTTCTTCAACTTTGTGCAAACTGTTTTTGCTAATGTAAACTATTAAATATGATTATATTTTTAATATACGCGACGTATACTTATTTGTTAGTTACGTATATCAAAAAGCAAAGAAAGTATTGTATATCAAATGATAACCCGATTTGCAAAGTGCACAATGAAAGTTAAAACTGTTTAATGTATCATTTTCACAGGAATTTAATAGGCTAGCTTTAACATACAACATAAGATATTTGTCATCATGTTGGTAATATGTTATTATCTATTGTTAAAAGTAAATAGGAATTATGAATTTTAAAATTATATTTAACTACGTTTCGAAACATTTCTTCCCCTTTATGCAGTTGTCGCATGAAACTTAACCCTCGATCCCAAGAAAATGCGCTCGCTATTTTACTAAACATGTTAAGGACAGTAGCGAGTTAAAACCGTAGAATGAAAATAGGGTTAAAAACCATCTCCAATGCCCGATCTTAAGCTAAGGACAGTAGAGTGCAAGGTAAGGCGATCGAAATGCTTAGTGAATAGCTCCTGAAAATCCTAAGGACATTATCGCGGCTATTTTTCTTAACTTCGGCGTTAAGGTCAGCTAGGAATGTTAGCGGCTAGACGTCCCTGGTCTCGTAGACGGTTTCGTGACAGCCACGTGACTTCCAGCACGGTCGACGGCCATCTGCCGCAGGCTCGCAGTTTCTCACGGGTCTCGAGCGAGGTGGGACAATCGGGCACCGCTCCACGGCCCTCGCCGAAGAACCCTCCTGTAGGTCTCGTCCGCCGCGAGGCGAATGAAGTGGGGAGGGCAGGCGACCTCTGGAGGGGCGTTCGCGCGTGCGTGTCGCGACGGTAAACACGCCGGCAATTGGTAAGGGAGGGGGTCGAATTAGCGACGAGGCAACCGTGTTCTAGAGGGTTGGGGGGCACCCCCGCGCTCCTTCATTGCCGCGCGCGGGCGAATGTCAACTCGTCGAACGAGCAGCTTCGAGGACACTCGGTGCGCCCGCTAGGAGACGTCAATCGTCCCCTTCTCCACCCTTAACATCGCCACCCCGACGACCGTCGAATAGAGGAAAACCCTTTACGGGAGCTGCAGTCATCGCTGTGGATGCCCCCTCCTTGTCAACTCTTTTGTCGTGCCTGGAGAGGGCTCTCCACAGCCGGAGGTAGTTTCCAGTTCGTTAGAGAGACCTCGGTTCTCCTTCGCGTGGGAGTTTGTTTTGGCCCCCCTCGACGGCGACTCCGCTCGGTCGTGTAATTAAGTGGTCTGCCGGAGTCAATTAATTGTTCATCCCCCCCCTCCTATCCCAGGAGCCTCCAAGGAACGGTGGTCGGGGGGTTAAATGTTCCGATTCGGTTGCTCGCTATCTCGCGGACGTAACCACCCCTGTAGATAGGTGAAGGTTGGGATGTGTTAGTTGCTTCTGTTTGGTGAATTATCTGAATAGGAACGTAAATAAATAAATACTTCCAGCTTATGTTGTGGTGCAAGGCTATCTGATACATAAGGATGGGCTAAAACATTCGGTTCTTTGAACAAAAACAAATAAACAGAAATATTTATAATGCATTGGCATACAACTATTTCGTTACTGCATGTTTAATTTATGCGTAGGCAAGGTAAATTATTTTTGCACCTATATTTTTAAAGTGCAACGTGTTGTTTGAAAAAAAATTCAACCAAACCCGCCGAGTTAGTAAGCATTTACTAGGAAACCACTCGCAAACTACCTTCAGCACGACAAAAATTTGCATCTGTTTGTAAAATTGATTATGTATCTAAATTTGTCGCTTGGAGGGAAATAACGAAGGAATTGTAAAATTTTTAAATATTTTAGCCATTTTTTAAGCGCAAGACTTACGTCCGATAGAAGATAATATTTTAGCTAAATCTGTACACAGATTTTTTGCAACATTAAAAAATCAGGTTTATTAGAATTTTAGTAACGACGTGAAAATTGAAACCTCAAATTTAATTATCGTTAGGAGAAATCTGTTAGACACGAACAGGTTTATTTATGTTCAAAACAATTTGATTAAAATTTATATCTTATCACGGGAAATATTAAACGATATATTTTAATATTTTGGGTAAGCTGTACACTCTAAATTAGAATCAATCAAAAACCACTGATTCGCAGTGAAATTCAACTACCCGAATAAGTGAAAATGGCTCCACTTAGAATCAGTGGAAAACTACTGATTGTTTCAGTGAAAAAATTTCACTGATTGAATTAGTGACGTGAAACAATTTCACTGATTGAATAAGTGACGGCCAATTGTAGCGGCGAATTAAATATTGTTTTTATTGAATTTAGCCAAATAATTACGAGAAATAAAAATATTTATGATAGTTTACCACTTATATTGCACCATTTATCGTGATTTAAAAAAGTAAAAAAGTTTTTGTAGGCGGCCGGAATCGAATTCACTCACCTCTTTCATTTCGCTTTTATACCTTTACCATACAGTCTGAGCTACCAAGCCGAGCTCGTAATAAAGAAAAAAAATATATATATATATATATTACATCATTGAATGCGTGTAGTTTTAAATTGTATGCCCTTATTTTCCGTCATTAATTTAATTGGTACCGTTGGGATTGTTAAAAATAATCGTACATATGGGTGCACTCTCTTCATCACATTATATGAAGTTGAAACCTTCAAACAGAGCGCTGCGATGAATACATGAAAACGAAATTAATGACGTAAAAACAGAATGAAAGACTGAATGTTCACGCTACCTCATAAAATGGTAATTATTAAGTTTAAGCGCTTTTCTGTTAAAAAAAATTCCAAAAAGTGGTATATTTCGACTCTACTAATCATGTAGAACACGAATATGCTAGGGGCATTAACGTACGACTAATTTCTTAATATGTGCCCACCTAACCGAACAGAACCTAACTCCACGATGAGTGAATCACTATTTTACGTTTTTAAACTAACCTAGGATTGTAGGGTTGTAAACTAACCTAGGATTGTAAGGTTGTAAAGTAATATAAGATTATACAATATTAATCAAATCTCCGATCGACACCCTACAATCACAGACTAGATGGGAACCCTATAATCCTACGTTATTTTAAATAACTGCAATCCTAGGTTAGTTAAAATCGCTACAATCCTAGGTTAGTTTAAAAATGTAAAATAGTGATTCACCCATCGTGGGGTTAGGTTCTGTTCGGTTAGGTGGGCACATGTTATACAATTAGTCATACATTAATGCCGCTACTATAGTTGTGTTCTGCGTTACCTACCAATAATCCTAGGTTAGTAGAGAAAGAATGTTAAATTGTGGGGTAAAAAGTTGTGGGTACACTAAACTACGAATTTAGGATTTTAGGGATTTAAAGGAGCGTAAAACACACCAAAATAATATCAATGCACTCACCAATGTAGGCGGGTGGTACATACTCTGTCAACGGCCCATTCAACCTCAGATCACTCGATGAAACCACAATATTTCACAAAGCGCCACATACGCGCATATAACGCACTGGTACACTCGTTTACAGCCGAATATATACACATAAGCACTCGTTAATAGGCTAATATAACGCAGAAACGTAGTCTTGCTTGCTTTCTTCGTTTTAAATCACGAACGGAGCACCACCTAACTCACCACGACCAGTACCTGTAGGCATACTAACGTATGACCCATGATGATTTATGTGCCCGCTAGATTGCGTGAATATGCAATGCGCGGCCATTATTAATGGCGGCAGAGGTTAATAGACGTAAACATAAAATTTCGCTATTTATTTAAATATGTTCTTCTTATTTTAACATTACGCCGTCTTAAATATGACCAAGGCAAGCTGTGCAGAACCCGTTAATGAAATTTTTTGTTGGTCTAGGACGTTTCGTTCACAAACGTAAACAAACTGCCAAAAACAGTCATCTCGCAAATTTGTTCAATTTTTAAAAATATGTTGTACTTATTTTAAAGCTACGCCTCTAGTATATTCGTGTTCTACGTGATTAGTAGAGTCGAAATATATCCCTTTTTTTGAGTTTTTTTAATATTATTTACGGAAAAGCTCCTAAACTTAATAATTACCCATAAAATAATGTTTTGAAAGACGAAACGCATTTTAGAAAGAATTTTGTATTCGTTTTATTCTTTTATGGGTTGTTATTTCACTTAATACGCGTTGTTTAACGGCCATTTTTACACTAGTTTGACGGCTATTTTTACATGCTGTTTAACTGATCCATCAGTCAAAAAACAAATCACTGAAAAACAGCTAAAAATGACTGATAACCCTGTGGAAAATGTCACTGAATCAATAAGTGTTGGAAAATGGGCATTTATCACTGATTCATCAGTTAAATTCATTGAAGTGACTGTTTAACCAGTCAGATACTGTTAACTGATTAAAACAGTGAAATTCTCACTGATTCATATTTCGAGTGTATATAAATGTGTTCCAACTCTTAAGACGCCCACCATCAATCTCATAAGACCGTGAACTATACCACCTGCGTATTAGATTTTCTATAATTCAGTAAACCCTCCTGCAAAATATTGGTAATAGCCGTATAGATTGCTATTTAGGATAGCTACTGCCATCAATTCGACAGAATTTGGAGAAGTATCTAATGTTCAAATTAAATGTGATTATAATAACGTTGTATGTAAGCGATTTTTTGTTTTTAGTAATGCAACATTTCACCTGTACATCGCTGGCCGCTTTTTAAGGAATTAATTTTGTCTAAACATATTCGACGATTCTAATTTATATCGAGCAGGGATAGGGGCGACATACATATTAGAGATTACAGTAGCTGAGATTTTTCGTTTCAAATACATTAAGTAATGTTTATTTTCCCTTTTCATTTTTCGGCATTGTAAGTAAAGATCGAAGGGAAACACAGAATATCCCTAACTAGAAAGTACATTTGCAAGACACCGGAGACAACGGGCCGCAGATGAAGACTTGGTGAATTTTTAACTTTCGAAACTTTCTGGATGTTTTTTTTTTTATTATCTGGAAGTCGGAACGGTTTCTACAACTGTGCGCTACGAACTTTTTGGTATAACAGTTATTACTTTGTTGTTTTTTCAGTTATGAAGTGGCAAAACTGCTTCGTGAATATAAAACTTCTAAATAAATTATGGATTACGTTAAACTCGTGGAATCACCTGGAATGGAAAACGCGTATTTTGTTTCGTTTTTATGCATTGAAAAGATTAAGATTGTAAATTATGGGTTATAGAATTTTGATTCCTTCCAAATAAAAAGATAAAAAAAGGTTTCTTTTTACAAGATATCCGACTGTTGTCTTAACGCATATTACATCATGTACGGTTTTCGACAATGCCAGATAAATTTGCCACTATTTTAGTAATTACCTAGCAGTGCATAAATCCAATCATATCCTTCTCATCAGTTATGCATTTATGTGTTTTTTTTATTCCTTAACCACAATTTAGAAGGAAATATATTTTAATGAAAACATTTGGAAGCAATTGGTTACTCCAGATACTATCAGCCTGCTGAATTGAAAGCAAACATTGCCTAACTTGCACACTGAGTACATCCCGCAGCTAGTGAATACGTGATATAGGCCATATGATATGCGCGGTTGAGTTATTTTGGAACAGTCTTTTCAAAAATAAAATCCCTGCTTATAACTGCATATATTTTAACGGGAACATTTTCTGACATGCCCTCCTGCAAAGTTGGCAGCTATGTAAAGGAAGTAGTTCCGTGTAATAACCGAGTAATAAACGTGCCAAGTTAAAATTTGTGGACACTGAACATGTTTAATTTAGTTTCTGTTTTTTCATGTGCGGTAGTAACTTTACACTCTTAAAACTTTTACTTCGTTTCTTCAACGCATGAATAAAGTGATTGGGTTTATGGCAATGATAATTTTATATGTAGCGGAAGGATACAAAATGAGCTGTAAAGTAGACCCTAAGAGGCTTTAATAAAACAGTGCGTAGTTAACCGCGAACAGTCTATACCCAAGTTGCAGAGCAATGCGATAAGACTTGCTGGGACAGGGAAGTTTTTGATACTTGTCTAACATTCTATATTTTTCAAGTTGTCGCTTATTAATGCTCTCTCTATGGTAATTAGAGGACGGCTTCCTTGCAGTTAATCGGAAAACATCAAACACATATGTGGCTTAGACAGAATTCGAACGCGGAACTTCGTACTCCGGGGGTAAGGCTAGCGCCTTTATTATTATTATTATTATTATTATTGCAATTGTACTTTTCTCAATAGCATTTTTCAACTCTTTCAGGCTTTCAATGACATTTCTCATTTCCAGCGACAATGTTCACGGGCAGTGCCTCAGACACCACTTTCCAGGACGAACACAAATCAGAACTCGAACCCGGAACCCTTCGCGCGGCGAGCCAGCTGCACCATGGAGGCCGGTTGCCTTGGCCACGGAAGTCTCTTTATCGGACGCTTCCTGAGAGACTGGCCACATTCACCATGCTACGGCATGCACCCTCCCGCCTCTGTGGCTTACTTCAGAATTCCCCCAGAATCTTCTATTTCATCACGCGCCCATTTATTTAATTATATTGCGGCTCTTTGGACTCAGCGGCGATGCGTTCTCCTGTGCACAGAAAAGCACAGACTCGTGATCCCGGTGGAAATCCTGTGCTCACATGTCTCCCATACACATACACCTACAAAATGTTTTCTTAGCCTCGCATGGTTAAAATATTTTTTAGCGTGGAAACGGCAAAAACGATTATTAAACGGTATGATCCAAGCTTAAAAATATGCTGTAACAGTGTCCATCATGCAAATAAATTCAAATGAAAGAAAACTCATTTTCCATGGTGGGTCAGCAGTGTTCATTATTAACGTGGTTAAATTTTGTGAGGTGATAGTTAACTGTAGGAAGCAAGTCTCAAAATGTTTGTATGATTTGTTAGCAACGTTAGCGGCTTAGGAGCGCAGGAGACAGGGGAGGGAAGGGTAAAGAGTACACGTACCTGCCCCCCCCCCCTTCCACTCATATTTTATGGATGAAATGCAACATAGCGTTTGTACCATCCAAAATTACTTTTGTGTAATGTTCTTTAGTAACTTTGTAAATTGCGCAGCTACAGCGGTCTTAATTTTAGCAAAATTTCACGACTTGCTGCAGCAGGATATTTTTAATTTTTTTTTACGGAAAAATTCTACTTTGCCGGGTAAAAGATAATTCTCGTCTCCCCACGCCTCTTCTACTGGCCTCATCCTCCTTAAGTTTCCTGTAACTACATTTCCTACGGTAATTGTAATTAACAAGTGTTGTTTACAACTAGAAAAAAAAAATACGAAAAAGAGTTAAACTAAACGCACAAAAGAAAATAAATATGTTCTCTGGGTGGTTTCAGAAAGGTAAGAAATATATTTTTGTCTTCATTCTGCCAAACGAAGATCTTAAAAGGCACAGACAACAGATTGCGTGTAACAACACCCTCCGACTGTGACGAAATTATGTTTGCGTAAAATATTTGCTCTCACATTTTCCTGATAGCTGCCAGGAAACTCGGTGCGCTCGTAATCAAATATTCGCGAATTCCCATTCCATTTCCCTATTGCAATTTCTATCAGACTTTTGAAATTGTGGTCTGCAGTTTCTTTGATTTGAGTCTTAACCTGGTGCCCCCCCCCCCCTTCAACACTCAAATTTTAAATAATTTTTCCACCAGCACTGGGCGGAATGTTTTAATTTGTATTCCCACTGAACAATATAGTGCGACGCTAGTGCTGTCGCGTTAATGTTTTTTACCGCCATCTACTTCTGCGCGGTGGTGTACTCTTTGCTAGGCTCGGATCCCCTCCCCTTTCTCACCGTTATACCTCCTTGCTTTCCCCTTCGCCCTTCGTGTGTCAAAATTTTTGATTGGCCAGGATAGTTTACTTAAGTCTTTGCTCTGCCGGGGCTCTGTCTATTCTGCTCGATTTTATGCCCGTCCGAAGTTGCTACATTACGCCGCAAGATCCTTGCTAGTACATGATGGCCTAACCACTTTCCCTTCGTCCAACAGTGGACAACACCGACATTATGTTACTAAGCTGACGCAGTATACCAGTTTAGCTACTGAGCGATGGGGCAGTAAAACGGTAAGTCGTGGAGAACGCCAAATTTGCGGTTGGGTTTTTAATGTTTTTTTGTAATTTGTGTGGCATAGTGGTATTGTATCTTGCGTGTGCAGTAAGGCTAGGCAATTTAAAAATTTTGGTTTCGGTTGTCTTTCAAAATTACGTTTCGACTTAACTATGGTGTCGCGTTGTTGTGTTTGCCCTTGTTAGCCACCCGAGTATTTATGAAAATCCATTTTTGCTGTTTCCAAGAGTATATCGCTGGGGCGTGAATATTTTGATATGTTGTTTGTTTTTTGTAATTTTTAACGGTCGGAGCCGTACTGAGACTTACGCGACTGCCTCCCGCCGTAATTATTTTGCACACATTTAAATTGTTTTTAAAGTATTTTATGAAATGGAGATTTTACTGGGCAAGTAAATTGCTGCCCCTCCATTCTACGAGTGTGTTTTAGTAAAATAAAATGGTAACTTTTTAATCAGCTGTTAAATAAAATAAATTTTGAATTTGTATTATTTAAAGGTTTGTTGTTCTGGAGCTAATATTATAATTCAAATGTGGTATTTTTTCTCCTTTTTGGGGCTTCAAGTGTTATGAAGCGATCAGGCCTTAGCTGAACAGCCTGCCTGATCACACCTTCAAACATGGAACCAGGACACGAACGTGATTGCAACAACACCTTGCGAAAGACAGTTGCAGAAATCCCCTCCACCGGCCAGTAAACGAGGCCGAAAATATTAAACAACGCACCCGATATAGGCCAGCGTGGCACCGGGAGTGGCGTCTTTTGTCGTCGGGCCACTGGATCGAGAGACCACTGAAGATGGGTGTGTCCGGCCGTCGTTAACCGCCTCGTAGAATCAGCTTCCAGCAACATGAAGAAGGTGGGGACTTTCCAATTAGACTGTGCTAGTAATGGCGTGAGGTAACAATATTTAATACAATTTATTAGCATCCTGGTATTTAATTTAAAGCTCCCCCGATCAATAGTCACATTAATAGTTATTGTATAATCCTTATGTTCAATAAACCCCATCTTATACTGCTGTGCTCTATCTAGTCATGACTCATTATTCAGCTACGCCCATAGCAACTTTTTACGTATGCATGGCTAACAAGCACATTCGTAACACAAGGCAAATACTATGTCTCAAAGAACTGTAATCAATAAAACAAATTATTAACAACTGTGATAATTATTGCTGTGATGTGTATTTTATTGGTCGTTCTAAAGGTTGTTTTGCCAATTCAAATTGTATGTTTTCCACTGGACATTATTTGTGAATTGTCACAAATAATCACTGCACAAACTCTGCTTTACATCTTTTCTCGCGTCTGTTTTTGTTGTTTGTTGCATGGAATGGCTGAGGTTTGGTTCGTATACACACTTAAGAAGGTAGAATTGCTTGCTTTTTTGGGAGACCTTAGGTTAGGATCTGACGATTCTAAGAACGGTGGCCAAGCTGCGTCGAACCGCGTTGGACTTGTGGCGTTAGCGAGATGCAATGGCACAACCCTCTCAGCATGCGTTCCCGGAGAGTGTCACCAACTGTCCACCCAAAGTCGATAAATTGTTATTGTCCGCCATACAAAACATAACTCCTTTAACATCCTTGGATCCTTTCAGCATTTTGCATTTTTTTCATTGCAGTGAGTAAAGTAGGAAACCGCAAGTCTGTTTTCTGAAGATATTCTCTTAAAAGCAATTACCATAAAATGTGAGGGTTTTATACCACAACTACTTCGTGAAGAAATTATGTTACTCGAAGGAGGTATCTTTGTAGGTATGGTAATAGAGGCCTTGTTTCCCCCTCGCGTTAAGCTTAACTGTGAGCGTGAGTTCATATACAGATATCAAATACCGGGTGAACCGATGCATGAATTCGTGGACTCAATATGCGCCTACCACGAGGCCCTGTGTTTGCAAATGAGTGACCGTGAATTTATTAACTTAATTTTAGATAATTTGGCTCCACATGTTCGTGCGCACTGNAAGCTTAACTGTGAACGTGAGTTCATATACAGATATCAAATACCGGGTGAACCGATGCATGAATTCGTGGACTCAATATGCGCCTACCACGAGGCCCTGTGTTTGCAAATGAGTGACCGTGAATTTATTAACTTAATTTTAGATAATTTGGCTCCACATGTTCGTGCGCACTGTACTTTGGTTTCCGTTCCTCATAATTTTCGTGAGCTAATGTCTGGAAAGTGTACAATGTTTGATGTTTTTATCTGACTTTGTGTTACTGTGAAAGCAATTTTTTCCCTCATGCACATTACCAATGTTAAACCATAAACTTGAATGCTGCTGAAGTGTATGGTCGTTTGGTCGCCTGTAGTGAATACCGTGCGTGTTTCCCTCCTACCGTGCAAGCAGGTGGCGGCAATAACTCCGCGTCGTATGGACAACTTCCCGCTGTACAAGATGTCGCGCAGCGCGGCGTTGTGGTGCGATGTAGTAATTGTGCTTTCCAGGGACACGTCGCTAGGGAATGTAAGCAGGATAGGCGTACCGTGTCTGAACGGAAATGTTTCCGATGCGGCGAGATTGGGCGCTTGCGTAAGACTTGCCCGAAGGCGGGAAACGGGGTTTGACTGGAACTAGGCGTAGGGTTTCCAGTCAGGCGAAGATTCAATAACCACGCAATGTTAGAAGGTGTACTATGTTAATCTCTTGTGGCGAGAACAATTTTCCAGCTTTGGTTGGCACGGGGGCCACTCATTGTGTCATGAGGAATCATTTCTTGTAAAGGCTTCTGGAATTGAAGATTGTGTCTGAAAGACGTGTCAACTGCGTGACCGAGAAGCGTTTGTGTATGGTGAATGGCGACGTTATGAAGAGAAATTTAGTCGCTCCGTTGCACTCAGGATTGCCCTGCAGGTAGACGCCTTCCCGGAAATATTTTTATCTTTGTATGACGGCACGAATAATTCATCAGGAAGTTTCCAGAGTCAGTTATNGACGCCTTCCCGGAAATATTTTTATCTTTGTATGACGGCACGAATAATTCATCAGGAAGTTTCCAGAGTCAGTTAGATCAGATAAGAAAGGACTTTAGTGACGTCATCAATCCGAAAATAGGAAAGTGTGATGTACTCCCGTACAAATTTTCCCTTACGGACGACATCTCAGGCGTGATCGACATTTTAAATGTCCGCCCCTTAAGCTGCACTCGTTTAGGGAAATTATTGATAAGTTGTTGGAAGCCGGCGTTACTGTCCCGTTGACGTCAGNCCCCTTAAGCTGCACTCGTTTAGGGAAATTATTGATAAGTTGTTGGAAGCCGGCGTTACTGTCCCGTTGACGTCAGATTATTGTTCACCTGGTTTTATGGTGTGCAAGAGAGATAGCGACAAGTATCGATTGGTTGTCAATTACTCGCTGGTGAATAAGAAAATTCATAAAGATACCTTTCTTTTGCCAAACTATTGACTGTGTTCTTCAGCACCTCAGTAAGGCCCGTGTATTTTCTGTTCTAGACTTGAACAATAGTTTTCATCAGTGCTTGTTAGACCCCTCTTGCAGGAAATATACTGCCTTTAGTACGCCGTGGAGCCAATTTGAGTTTAAACGTATTCCTATGGGCTANACCCCTCTTGCAGGAAATATACTGCCTTTAGTACGCCGTGGAGCCAATTTGAGTTTAAACGTATTCCTATGGGCTAGAATTTTGGTAGTTAAGCCTTGTCTTGGTTATTAAATTTCGGGTTATCAGAATTTAAATTTAAATTTGTGTTCAACTATATCGATGATGATATTGTGCACAGTGATGATCTGGAATTCCGTGTGTCCCATCTGCGTCAGGTGTTTCTTCAAGATGCGGGAAGTAGGGCTGACTGTCAATCCAGATAAAGTTACCTTGTGATCCAATAAGGTTAAATGTTTAGGTTACTTACTATATGAAGGTCAATTAATGATTGACCCTGATGGTGGTGTCCCTATTTAGAATTTGCGTTGCCCGAAAACTCTGAAAGGAATTCTAAAGTTTTTAGGCCTCTTGGGCTACTACTCGCGTTTTGTTGAACGTTTCTCAGAATTGGCAGCACCTTTAAATTTTTTGAAAAAGAAAGGAGTAGAGTTCAAGTGGGGTCAGGAGCAGGAGCCGGCCTTTTCTGTGTTGGAACAGAAGTTGACCTCCCCTACGGTATTGCGTTTACTGAGTTGTTCCCGCAGGTTTGTGGTACAGGTCGATGCATCGTCGCTGGCTTCAGGCGCCGTTCTGAGTCAGCGGACTGATTTGGGTTTCGACCGTAGCCTCCGCCAGTCGTAGCCTTTCCGAGTCGGAACGCAAGTTGGGCATTTATGAAAAGAAAACATTGGCTTGCATTTATGAGTTAAAGAATTTCGCATCATACATTAAGCAAGAGGAGTGTGATTTCTATACGGATAACCAGGTGCTTAGTTGGGTTCTGAACCACCCCCAACAGCTGGGTAAATTAGGTCGATGTGTTCTGCGTTTGTCGCGTTTCCGTTTTGAAGTGCATCATGTTCGCGGTCCTTAAAACCAAATGGCAGACGCCCTTTCTAGGATGTACGATCCCGCGGACTTCGAAGCGGAAAATGTTCTTGACACTGAGGCTTCTCTGAATCTTATACAGGCTGCCCGGAATTTTTTGTTAAGTTGCACCAGGCTCAGACTAGTGACTCCTTCTGCAAACAGGTTAAAATGGATTTGAGTGCTGGAGTGGTGCTTCCATATGTAGAGGAAAGTGATATTTTGTGCTTTACCTGGAAGAATGGACGTGCGCGCAAGATTGTATTTCCGGAATTATTAAGGCATACGGTACTTTCCTACTTTCATGATTCCGTGTTTGGTGTACACTGGGGTGTCAGTAAAACATTTAATAAGATTGTTGTTCAATTCGCTTGGCCTACGTTGAAGAGCAACGTTTCGGATTTTGTGCGATCATATTATATGCGTCAAAAATGCAAACAGGTGCGACACACCAACGTTGAACAGGCGGTAACGCAGATACCTCAGGCTCCCTGGAACATTGTACACCTAGATATTTTTGGACCCTTGGTAAGATCTAAAAAGGGCAATGTGTGTATTCTTATATTATTGGACACGTTAACAAAGTTGGTTATTCTTTTGCCACTTCGTAACACAAATGCTTCTTCAATAATTAAGGTACTTACCGATCAGGTTTGGAAAGTTTTTATTGCTACAGTTGAAATTGTTACTGATAATGCAAATTACTTTACTTATAATATTTTTAAGAATATGTGTTTTCATTGGGTGACAAAACATTTCACATATATCAGCTACTATCCGAAGGGAAACCAGCTAGAGAGGTTTAACAAAAATTTAAAGGTTTTTTTAAAAACCATTTTTTACAATCAGGACCATACTAAGTGGAATCAGGACCTAGATTTCATTAATGTAGGCTTTAATAATGCACGGGAGTTCCACATTCTCTCCCTTTCCTTGGTCGTCATCTCAGTCAACCTTTACTCAGCATCTGGAACATACCTCCTTTCCCTTTCCCCTTGGTGATGCTGACCGTGACTGCCTGCTGGAGGAGGTCCATCGTAGGCTCGAGGCAGCAAAGCCGCAGGTAGTTGCCAAAATGGACCAAGGTAGAGCTTATCTTGTGCGACAAAAGGCCTTCCACCATAAAATTTAAAATGTAAAAAATACCGGAGAACTCTGAGAAAACCCACATACTTGTTCGCCTCAGAAGAAGACACACATATACTTACATAACAATATGTTATTTAAATATGTTTGCAGGCATATGTATATAAAATATAGAAATTTAAAATAATTTTATATTCACATGTTTATATATACATAATTATGTATAAAAGTAATTGAAAATAATTCTTAATTTACATATTCATATACCTACACATAACTCTATATGGAATTATTTAAAAATAATTTTACATTTCTATTTTTATGTATACATAATTGTTTGTGTGTTTTCTTTTGGGGCGAACGAGTATGTGGGTTTTCTCAGAGTGCTCCAATATTTTTAAATATAGATTTTATGATGGAAGGACTTTCGTGGGCACCAACTAGGATATTTACTGTAACAAGAACTGCATTTATATAGAAAAAATTACAGTTGACGTTCTGACACAGTGAGGTGAACTTCGATTTGGAAGCACTCTCTCGTCATACCACGAAGATGAATTGTGAATACGACGGCCTGCCTTTGACCTCAACGAACATGGAGCCGCGACCTGCGTCATCTCGAAACTGGTTGTCGCCAGTGCCGATTCTGCGATCGAGTTTCCACCTATGGTCAAAATGCTCGTCGGCATGAGAAGAGTCCTTTTCGCGCGATGAAGCATTATGACATTGGTCACATGCAGTTTGTGCACTGTGATACATTTAAAGACCATAGGCCTACCGAGATCTGCAAGGATTCATCTACTGGGAGTCAGCAAGTGTTGCCGGTAATACCTCTTGCTGCATCGATTTGTACCTATTCGACAGGCAATTATGATGAGACAGTTAATGCTAAATACGGAATGAGTGCTGTGGAATTGGTTTGTGTTGAATGTACACTTGAAAGACTTTTGCGTGAAGTCGACGAACTTCAAAATAAACGTTCGTTGGCTCTAAATACCGATGAGAAAACAACTCTAGCTACAAATAAAAGCGTATTTAATATATAATACAAAACAGGAAGTGAAGATGACCACCCTGAAAAGAGCATTGATGAAAATGAACATTAAGACAGTGATAGTACTGAAGACGATGATAACGATTTTCTCGATGCACTGACACACCCCTCGAACACATTTGTTTCAACAAGCGACATGACGAAGGCAGAAGACGCCGAGAATAATGCAACATATTTCACGAACACCCGAATGAACTTGTTGATAGACTCAGATATTTGATTGACCTTTAAAAACGCGGGGATCTCTCGCACGTTAACGAGATGTATTCAGTCATTAGTAAACTCAAGGATCGGTGATATATCGCATGATGTTATGAACTGTTTTCATGTAAAATTGTAATTAAAAAATAATAATAAATTATTATTATAAAATAATTGGTTTTTCTTTATTTTTGTGTGTCGTAACCTTTTTTCCCTCACAACTTTAAAGTGCTGCTGCCATGAGCACTCGACTACTAACGGAAAGATCTGCATATTGAATAATAATAAAGACTTCAGTATAAAAATGTATGGATAGTTGACTGCATACAAAAGACTAATTCTGTCGACATGTATAAATTTGGAGACAGTTGGCAAACGAATATAATTTATATACATATGGGTGGGGGACAAACCGAAGGATTGATCGAAGTATCAATCGAAGGATTAGGATTGATCGAAAGATTGAGATTGATCGAAGGATTGAGATTGATCGAAGGATTGGGACTTATCAAAATATTAGGATTGATTGAAAGATTGGGATGGATCGAAGGATTGAGATTGATAAAAGGATTGGTATTGATTGAATGATTGAGATTGATGGAGGGATTGGTGTAGATTGGTGTGGATTGGTGTGTGAATTGGCGTGGATTGATGTGGATTAGTGTGTGGATTGGTGTATGGATTGGTGTGTGGATTGTTGTGTATTCTTGTGTGGATTGGTGTCGATTGGTGTGTGTGGTGCTTATTGTGGTGCGGATTTATGAAAAAATTACGAAAGATTGATGAATTGATTTTCAATAAGAGCAGAGGAGATAAAACTGTTTATCGCTCTCGTACATTCCAAGTCTTAATGTCCTCTCACTATTGGTATTTCAATTAACGCTAAGTATACATATAAAAGTGATGGGAGTTGCTTATTCTTACCATGATTATAACATGACTTGGGCAGGCAGGTGCTACTCGCATAAAGTTCTTGGGCTGGTCACACATACATATATTAGAAATATAATTCTGAGTAGCATACTTAACTACATTACAGTCAAGACAATGAATAATTTATATATTTTGGAATAATAAAATAATTAGACTTCCAGAGAGGAGACTGGAATTGTAGTAACTGTATGAGAGTTTTTGTATGTATCCGCAATACTCTTATAATTTCAGTAAAAATGAAGTAATAACAATATTTTTTTTAACTAAAAAATAGTTTTTAATATTGGATAATAAATACAGATATTTTATTTGACATACCAGATGGCTATTAATCGAATATGGCTGCCACTGTTCTGCCCTCGAAAAGCGTACCTCCCAAACCCTGGTGAGGCCAGTCGTATACTGGACATTGTGTGTGGGAACCTTCAGAAACGTAAACTTTCTTAAATTAATTTTTAAAATTTTGTATACATATATATTTTTAGATTTTTGTAATTATTTATAGGTTTTAAAGTTTTNGAGATTTTTGTAATTATTTATACGTTTTTAAAGTTTTAATAATATTTGGGATTTTTTTTGGAATGTTTTGGATTGAAGGTTATTTAAGGTCAGGATCATAAGTTCAAGGTCAAAGTCACGGGTCAAGGTCACCTGGATCCAACATGGCTTACTATATGGACACTGGTCGACCTGGCGAGGGTAAGTCGTGTCGGGGGCTTAGTCGATCCACCTGATATAGAACCTCGGACCTCCTACATGTAAATCTTTAAAAAAAATTTAGAATGGTTTTTTAATGTTGTTTTATTCCATTTTTAAAAAATTTATAATTTTTTTTGGAATTATAATTTTCTGCAATTTCTTGGATTTTTTAGGTTCAAAGTCATTCAAGGTTACTGGTACAGGATCAAGGTCAAGGTCACGGATCAAGGTCAAGGACACCTGGATCCAATATGGTGGTTGGGTGACTTCATAACAGGGCGGCCGGTCGNTAGATTTTTGTAATTATTTATAGGTTTTAAAGTTTTAATAATATTTGGGATTTTTTTTGGAATGTTTTGGATTGAAGGTTATTTAAGGTCAGGATCATAAGTTCAAGGTCAAAGTCACGGGTCAAGGTCACCTGGATCCAACATGGCTTACTATATGGACACTGGTCGACCTGGCGAGGGTAAGTCGTGTCGGGGGCTTAGTCGATCCACCTGATATAGAACCTCGGACCTCCTACATGTAAATCTTTAAAAAAAATTTAGAATGGTTTTTAAATGTTGTTTTATTCCATTTTTAAAAAAATTATAATTTGTTTTGGAATTATAATTTTCTGCAATTTCTTGGATTTTTTAGGTTCAAAGTCATTCAAGGTTACTGGTACAGGATCAAGGTCAAGGTCACGGATCAAGGTCAAGGACACCTGGATCCAATATGGTGGTTGGGTGACTTCATAACAGGGCGGCCGGTCGGTGCCTAGCTCCTACTCTGGAATCCGTTGTCCCAGAATCCTCTTTATATTCTACTTGTATAAAATACTTTTATAAAATACAGCATGTGTTTTAACGCAAGTATTGCAATTTACGAGCATCTATGTTGATAGTGAAATATGAGAAATATTTCTCTGATTCAACATGATATCAAAAGTGTAACGCTCAAAGCACAGAGCACAGGTGGCTTCAGAAATTGGTTACATTTTGCTTTACGAATATCACAGTACTGGCGTAGTAGAAAAATATTTATGGTTCTAACAATTCCACAGTGTCACTTCATCAGCGCATGGATACAAGTCCTTACGCCGACGGCACTGTTAACTTTGAAACGTGGCGGAAGGATACACAAAGGCCGGAAAGAAGAAAATAAGTAAAGCTCTCGAGAGCATTCAATCAAATGCGGACCAGCTACACACAAGTGCGTCGCGAGCTGCTGCAGTGTGATTNAAACTTACGATTCGAAGTCGGTAATGAAGGCAGAATACAACTCGTGCACGCGGTACCTAACATTGTATTCCTTTATGTGCGACGGGCCGGCCCATCTTTCCCACACGCTCCGAAGCGCGGTGCCTTCACAAATGTAGCAGTGTGAAGTGCACTCTCCGACAGCCGTCGTGGAGAAGGGGTGTGGGGAAGTAATCATGAAAGCTCGGAGACTGAATCGGTCGTAATTAGGCGACGTGACGTCCGCTTCGTTGTCGCCCGGCACTTGAATTCTTCCCGACGATCGACTGTCGCAGGGTCGGCGCGCCGAGAACCCTACCCCGTTGACACGTCGTACAGACGTCCACCATCGCGTAGGGTCGAGCGCCCCGCACCGGGACAACGCCGCGGTGAACCTAACGCGTCGAGGGTGATTAAGCGCTTCTTTCAGGCCTCCGTCATCGTGGAGAAAGGAGGGTTCGCCAGCACGAGCAANACGCGTCGAGGGTGATTAAGCGCTTCTTTCAGGCCTCCGTCATCGTGGAGAAAGGAGGGTTCGCCAGCACGAGCAAGGTTTCGCTAGGGACGCCGAAAAACCCGTCACGTGCCTGATGCAGCCGACGTCGAGAGAGACGAATGGGTACAAAAGAAAAAAAAAAGGGAGAGGAATACGTAAGGTGTTGCGAGAGAGATAGGATGTACGAAATACTACACNGGGTACAAAAGAAAAAAAAAAGGGAGAGGAATACGTAAGGTGTTGCGAGAGAGATAGGATGTACGAAATACTACACAAGGGAAAGAAAATTGAGATTGAAGGCTCGTGGGATATTTCGTCTTTGTTGTCAGCAAGGAACAGCGTCTGCGACTTCAGAAGTGCCTTCAACTTCAAGCATTTCGGCGTATTCTTCCCTCCCCCCTCCCATCGTACTAACTTTACAAAACATTCCTTTCTGAAAAATAACACCCACACTCTTCGTATCCTGTGTTTCCATGTTTCATGGTTGGGCCGAGGATATTTAATATTGAAAATAATATTATTAATAACTATTACAGCATTGTACAGCTGTTTGGCTGAAATGGGGATGGAAAAACTATGTGGGAAAAAATCTGTGCTTATTGCAGTCGTTCGGAACCGAAACTACGATTTCAAACATTGCACAGGGACGGATCAAGAGTGAGAGGGGGAAAAGAAGGGGGGAGGTCTCACAGGGGGCATAATCCCCTCCCTCAAAAACCATTACATTGACATGTAAACTACCATGGGAATGTTTTGCAACTGAAACAAATTCAATGTAATTTTTTAAATTACTGATTTTGATTGAATGGTTTAATATTGTTCGTACAATTATGAGACACGGTGCTCCCCTCACATGCCACGACGAATCGAAAGTTTTGACTTCCACCTGCACCAGGGGAAAATAACTTCTCCCCCTCACCAACGTGAGTCAAGATCCGTTCCTGGGTCAGACACGCAAACGCATTTCCGAACAGTATTGTTTTGAAGTTACGTCCTGTCAAAGACTACAGACGTCCAAGAGTATCTGCTCACGAAGGTCGGTTGCACCACTACAGGCTGAAATGAAAGTTAGATATCAGCAGAGGAGTGTGTGTGTGTGTGTGTGTGTGTGTGTGTGTGTGTGGGCGGTTTTGTAGTAGGGAGGGGGTGGAGGGGGATGATAAAAAAGAAAGTTCAGTGTTAATGTGAATCAAGAGCTCGTTTAACCTTACAGCGAAAAACTCTCAACGCAAACTTAATATGTATTTGAGGAAAGCATAAATTTAACCTGAAATCCAAAAAGTTCGGCATAAAATTCTGATAGCTTTCAACAAATAACAAATACTAAGTAAAAATTTTATAAAATAACTGAATAAATAACTTCGTTATATATAACAATAAAAATAAGTCATTTAAGCACATCACTTAAAACAAATCACTTCTGTAAGTAATGTAATAGCCGCTTTCTCTCCAGTTTGGTCGTAATTCAGTTATTGAAACAAGGGAATGTGATCTGACGCTCAGTTGTACTCTGAACGAAAAATGCCGGATATCATACACACCCAATCAGAGTGAATGAAGAGATTTGCGCGGCTCTTAACATCGAGGTCTTGAGAGCCTATGAGGGTGAAGTGAGGTGAGTATGGATCAGGGCCGGAATGAAAAAGGGGGGGGGGGATCGGGAGATCCCCGAGAAAACCCACCGACCAGCGGCATCGCCCGGCACGATTCTCCCATGCGAAAATCCGAGAGCGACCCCGCCGGGAATCGAACCCGGTTCGACTAGGGGGGAGGCGAATAGTCTTAAGCATTACACCACCGCGGCTTTAACGAATCAGACTTGAGTGAGCAAGTGGGTCACGCGGAATTGTTTTTAGGTAATATCATTATTCTGTATTTATTTTTGGCAAAGTAAGTCTTCCCTTTTCTCTTGCATTTAGACAAGGCAAGTAAAATGTCAATTGAATATTTTTGAATGTTCTATAATTTAACACAACATTAATATAAATCAAGGTACCTGTAAACACCCATATAAAAACATTGATAAAGGAAAAAAGGATTATTTATAGCGGTTCAGAATTAATCTCTTAACTAATCAAAACGTGCATGTAAAGTAAAATAAGTATTAACAGCCTCTGTAAACTGACAATATTAACAAATGCGTACAATTTTAGTGTTTAAATTTTATGCAGAACGACTGAGTAGCTAAGAGAGAAGTATCTAAATCATGAAATTATTCATAAAATAGTATTTTTTCTCGGGGTTATCGCAACGTAATTTACGACCTCGGGCAGCGCTGCATATCCGGAGAGAGAGGAAACTAAGACGAAGCGCTTCCGCGATATACGTGTTTATCTCAGGGATGCGTCTTTCTCCCAGCGGAGGTCAGGAACTGAAGAAGCGGCCTCTAGCCGGCGGCCAATTGTGCGATGATCCTTCAAGATGGCGCAGGATGACCCGGCCGACAGGAGGCGATCCCGAAGAGTGTGAGTGGGGGTTGTCTTCCCCTCTGAGTGGCGAGGCTGTCCAGGCCACCTCTCACCCCCCCTCCTTATTCATAACACTGGTAGCGAGGGTGGAATAGCCAACCCCCTGCTCACCCCTCATGAACATCCGGCCCGACTGCTTTAAATGCATGGCTTCATTTTTATGTCTGTTCGGACAGTGTTTTAGTGGGCTCCCCTGGCCAACCGGGGCGCAGAGGGAAGTTTGAAAAATAACTCACCCCAAAAAGAGAATAAGAATAAGTTCAGGGTGGGAGGGGTTGTCCGGAAGGAGTGCAGGAACACTCCACTCGGCCGAGTCCATTACTAGTAGCTGCCAACTGCAGAGACATTCGTCCCGATTCCACCCTACCTCTCCACTCTGTTTCCTGCTTTGGCGAGCACCAGAGAGAGAGCTACATTCATTCAGCGCAGCGTCCCTTGCTGTTGATTCAATTTCCATGTTAATGGAAGGCGGCAATGCTCACTTTTTTTATTTTTTTTTATCCATGCAAAGAGCCCATCACTTGCGCGCGGATGTTTCATTTTTCGTTCTTTAAATGGCCCGATCGCAGCTCGGCAACAGCAATCAGTACGCGCGTACGTTGACATGGGAAAAATAACTTGNCATTTTTCGTTCTTTAAATGGCCCGATCGCAGCTCGGCAACAGCAATCAGTACGCGCGTACGTTGACATGGGAAAAATAACTTGGGAAGGTGGGGAAACTGCGTGTTTTCAAAGCTTGTATAAGGTTTTAATGCATTCAAACCTGTGGATGTAGGTAAGAGCCCGCTTTCCTAATGCTGTATGGAATTGCAGCATTTTTTATTACGTCTTTTAGTGCTATTAGCTTTTTTTTTTTTTTTTTTCAAATAAAAATTCCGAAAAAATCTTTTACAAGCTGATGATAGAACATTATTTCAAGGCATTTTCATTTACTTTGTAGTTTTATCTGCGATCACTACTACTCTATTTACAACTCTGAAGTTTTACACATTTTTGTTAAATAACGTATTTTGTTCCAGGCATTTGTCCAAAAGACACTGTTTTAAGGTTTCAAGCACGCACACATTAAATTTCCTTCTGTGTCAACGGAGAGTTCTTTTACTGCCACAAATGCCCTATATTTCATAAATAATGAGCGCTTGAACACACGTGTCACAGCACAGGCATTTTCCATGCAGTGGTAACGTTTAATACCGCAAACCGAACCTCTTGCGACAAGTGTCGACGTTAGACATGCCAAGATGAATCTTTTAAGGCATCTCACACACACGACTGTAGTCTGAGATTGCTGATATAACATCAGAATGAAGCAAAGAATTGTGTGGCAATTGAGGAGCTGCAGTGTTTTTCGATATCGCAATGAGAAAGTTGCAGTAATGCAGTAGCAAGCAGCTGAACTACTTTGGCTGAGTGACTAAGACAGCAGGTGGAGCTAACCTAGCACTATCTCTTAGACAATGTATATTAAGACCAGCCAATATTCGTTTTCTGGTTTAAATATATTAACTTTAATAGACGTGGTATTTCAATAATTTTTTTGTAATCGTATTGCTAACATTATCGATGTAATATGTATGATGTAATATATAAAATTAAATAAGTTGCTCTTACAGTTCTTTGTAAAAGGCATGCCACTAAAAATAGTAGTCACTTCTTAGAGTTCGGTGGTTGCATGCTCAAAGTGCGCTAAAAAGGGCTACGGGTATGAAAACTGCCCGATAAAGTCAGAGAGTAATTTTAAGGAGACATGTGTAAACAATCTGAAGAAAGGTGTTGCACGTGAGCAAAGGGTGGACTCCAGAGACTGACCGGCATATCAGAAGACTCTGTCGGTTGAACTAGCCAGGATCGATTACGGATTGTAATGTCATAAGATGTGGGCAATTAAATATGCAAAGGTCGGTGGTAGTAGCTGCTGAGCTGAACAGGATATTTGGTGGAGCATGAGCTGGATATGGTCTTATTTCAGAAACCATATGTACCTTTCGACGAAGTAACAGGACTTAACGGCACCGCGTACACCAAAGGGGTCAAACCTCAGGTTTGGAGTATTGAGGACAAACAAAAACATCACGTCACGTATGTGTGCAAGCAATGAAGGGAACAACTAAATGCTGGATTTTGTCCTCATACTTTCAGTTTGGGGATGACACACTAACACTTCTGGATAGATGGGAAGTGGTGATCGATGAGTTAAGGGAAAACCCTTGGTAATTGGTGCGGATGTTAATGGGAAGTCCAAGCTCTGGCATTCGCCAGACACAGACGAATCAGGCGAGACAAAAAGCCAATTCTCTTTAATAAATTACTTGGATATTGCAAATGTGGAAGGTGAACTGCAAGCATTTGTCTCGCAGGCACATGGTACTGAATAGTACACTGACATTACTGTGGTAAATGGGAAGGCCAAATACCATATCAGCAACTGGAGAATGCTGGAGGAAAGTGTGAGTGATCATAGACTTATAGTCTATGAAATTGGACATGAAGAAAGAAATGTTGATTATGTGCCAGAGATAGGAATATAGGGGCGATATGTACACTGAACAGCAGATTGGCCACAATACGACAAGACCCTGTTGTGTAAGCTGAGAAGATGTCCTGAACTGCGGCTGGATGAAGTGGATGTAGAAGAAAGAGTAACTGCAATCACTCGAATTATTACTGAGACCTGTGAGGAAAATCTCCGGAAAACAAGCGAAGGGCTTCCGAACATATCATTGTGGGATATGGAATTGGAGAACGAGAAGAAGAAAGCGATAAGAGACAGGAGACGACTTCACAGACTTAGGGATGAGGAGAGAGAACTATTCGCTCAAGAGTACGAGCGAAAGAAGCAGGCTTACTTCATCAGGGTTAAGTCGGAAAAGGTACAGACATGGGCGGATTACATTATGCAAGTGGGTAACGAGGATCATTCCAGCGTGGTCTACAAGATTGCAGCTGGCAGAATAATGAAAGCATTACCTCCANGCAAGTGGGTAACGAGGATCATTCCAGCGTGGTCTACAAGATTGCAGCTGGCAGAATAATGAAAGCATTACCTCCACCAAGCATAGGGGTGGATGGTGAGACTTGCACTTACCTCCAGAGGTCTATGGAAGTTCTGCTCCATTCACTCCTGCCTGATGACTCCCACGAAAATGAGGGAGAGGAGCACATAAGGAAGAGACAGCAAATGGGTGAAATTCCTGAGGAAGCTGCTGTACCAGTTGTTGATATAGAAGAGCTAACATCAGTGGTGTACCAATTGAAGAATGGAAAAAATCTAGGCTATAATGGTTTGGGGGCAGAAATAATAAAAATAAGCTTTTCAAGAATAAAACAAGAATTGCTGAAGATCTACAAAGACTGTCTCAACTCTGGTGTGTTTCCGATCCCAGGGGAGAAGGGAAGCCTGCGGATCCTGTAAAAAGAAGGCAAGAAGGATCCTGAAGATCCAAAATCCTACAGATCTCTAACATTGCTTCTGATACTTGGCAAAGTCTATGAAAAGCTTATAGACAGGAGACTTATAATGGCTTTGGAAGCATAAGGAACCCTCAGCGAGAAACAATATGGTTTAAGCAAAGGAATGGGTACAGACTTGGCTCTGCACGATGTAATGAAACATGTGAAGAACAGTCAGGCAAAGTATATACTGGGGTGTTCTTGGACATAGCAGGAGATTATGACAATACCTGGTAGCCGGAAGTAATCTACCAGCTGAAGATGAAGAGATGTCCAGCTAACATATACAGGATAATTTTGGACTTATTCGCAGACAGAGAGAGCATATATTCTGCCCAGAATGTGCAAGTGAAGAAAAGGCTCACAAGGGGATGTCCTCAAGGGTCGGATATTGGTCCGATCTTATGGAATGTCCTCTTTGACAGATTCTTGGAGTTGGGGCTTTAGCTGGGGTGTGAGGCTTTCGGATATGCAGATGATGGTCTCATCCTCATATCAGGAAATGCAAGGCGGCAACTTGAAGAGAATGCAGAAGTTATAATGGAGAAGTTTTGTACATTGTCTAAACAAGTGAAGCTGGAATTCTCCAAGTCTAAGACGAAGACCATGTTACTCAAAAGGAAACTGCAAAGGTCAGCGACTGTACGCTTTGGTGGAGACTCGATGGAGTGTGTGCATGAAATGAAATATCTGGGAGTTACTATGGATGAAAATATGATATTCCTGAAGCACATAAAGTATGTTGCCAGAAAGATTGTGNGAAATATCTGGGAGTTACTATGGATGAAAATATGATATTCCTGAAGCACATAAAGTATGTTGCCAGAAAGATTGTGGTGGTCTTTAAGAGATTAAGGATATTGGTAGCACAAGCTGGCGACTAAATTTTAGAACACTGAGATTTATATATAAGGCAGTTTTTAAGGCCATTATATGGCATAATAGAGTTGAGCTTGTAAAGCACAAAATGAAGCTCATTAGTGCTCAAAGGGTAGCACAGCTGACCATCACTAAGGCATATAAGACAGTGTCCAATTAGTNGAAATATCTGGGAGTTACTATGGATGAAAATATGATATTCCTGAAGCACATAAAGTATGTTGCCAGAAAGATTGTTGTGGTCTTTAAGAGATTAAGGATATTGGTAGCACAAGCTGGCGACTAAATTTTAGAACACTGAGATTTATATATAAGGCAGTTTTTAAGGCCATTATATGGCATAATAGAGTTGAGCTTGTAAAGCATAAAATGAAGCTCATTAGTGCTCAAAGGGTAGCACAGCTGACCATCACTAAGGCATATAAGACAGTGTCCAATTAGTAACTTCCTGTCTTGGCTGGAGTGTTGCCAGTGGATAAACTAGTTAGATACAGGGGCAGATTATCGAAGACAGAAACAAGAGGTAATGGGCGAAATTCTCCAGAAGTGGCAAGAAGAATGGGAAACATCTGAGAAAGGGAGAGTCACATACGAGCTGTTACCGAATGTAAAAATTAGACTTGAAATGGAATGGATCACTCTCAACATTACAGTGTACAAATATAACTGGCCACAGAAACTTCAAGGCCAAACTTCATAGTCTGCGGTTGGTGGAGTCACCGTTGTGCGATGTGTGTGGATTGGATGACACAATGCAGCATGCCATCACAGAGTGCTTGAAAACGGAAGACATAAGGCAATGGCTGCAAGATATCACAGAAAGAAAGTGCATTCACTTGAATTCGTCAAATATACTAAAAGATAGAGCTCTTCACAAGATATGACAAGATATGGAATGAGTTCGCCACCAAATTGGGAAAAGGCTGGAAGAATGCGACAAGTAGCGAGAAGAGCTTTCCGAGGATCCACGAGGGGGTATTCGGGTAAAGGCTTCAATGTAAGAAGTCGGAATATCCTTGATTGGCGAGGAGGGCAGGTTTTACTGAGAAAACCAGTAGAACACCGAGTATGGCACTAAGAACAGATAATGGCACGAAGAACAGAAGAGGAGAAAATGCTGTGCACTGTCTTACTCATCCGAGTACAGTTACAGTGTGGGAGCATAGAGGGTGTGCTGGCCTTCGGACCGTAAAACCTGTCGATGAGGGTTGGTTTATGGTTTTATGAACCCCCTCTAAGGGGCTGCACATGGCATAACACAGACTGCTCCCAAGTGCTTGCTCACCTTTGGGTTTGTCCAGGATGGTTCAGCATGGTGAAGTCAGTCAGTGAACACTGATGTGCAGAATGTTTAATCATAACGGTAAATACACACACACATACTTAAATTTCCACCTTGCGAGGCTTCTCATAAAATGTGGCCCGGCAGAGTGCACCCATTATTGCCCCTCCTCTCTGGGCGGGCCTAAAATTGAACTGAACTATTATTTGAGTAAAACATAAAACTTCTGTATGGTTAACGCCGAGGTTCTTACAGTATATTTTCACATATATTCGTGTCTCAATATTTCATTTCTAGCTATGCTTGAGAAGTCCAAAACAATGCTAGTGATAATTTATTCAGAAGCCATTAATACAATATACGTGTAAGAATTTTACGACAGTTCAAAATGTCGTCCAGAATATTTAATGAAAGGAGACACTCCATGGTGTGTGGTATGTTGAGTGACTGATTTAAGGGAGGGGTGGAAGGGGACTCCCCCCCCCCCTAAGAGCCCAAGTAAAATAAGCATTTTTTTCGACACAATACAAGGAAATATACGTGGTAAAGATGCTATACTGTTACAATAAATATTAGAAATGCAGTCGCTAAGTGCACATATATACTGTACATTTATTATACATTAGTACATATGCACAAATTTATGCCAATATAAATTATGCCAATTAGTTATTCCCGTCTGTTGGAAATTTTGGGTGGCATTACTGATTTATTAAGTATAAACATTAAACAGTTACAATATGGCAAGGCAAGCCTAAAAAAAAAGAGTACAGGTATGCGTGTGTACATGTAAAGTATTTAATTTCTGTTACGGAAGTTTTAACATTAGCTTGACGCAAGAGATTTCTCGCCATGTNGATATGGCAAGGCAAGCCTAAAAAAAAAAGAGTACAGGTATGTGTGTGTACATGTAAAGTATTTAATTTCTGTTACGGAAGTTTTAACATTAGCTTGACGCAAGAGATTTCTCGCCATGTTGTATTCTGTATTCTTGTTGATTTAATCTTTCAAGAATAACATTTTATAGAAAACGTCTCTTCAGTCATTTTGCTATTTACCTCATCATGCAGTGCATGAGTAACATCAGAATTGTAACTGTATTACTAAGCCACAACTCGTGTAGTATAAATATTTCTTTCCTTAAAAAAACTCATTGTGGTGTATACGAAGGTGTGTATGTGGGTTGAAAATGTTTATTTCTTTGTTTGAGAATTTGATTAATGCAATACTTATTTTGTGGAAAATATCCCGATGATTCGCTGAAATGTGAGAGAGTCCGGAAATTGTGTCAAGAAAATTTCATGAAACAATTCATAAAACTAATTTAGGTGAGATTAGATATAGGATAAGAATATTGTTCACATCTCCGGCGGTCGTGTTATTAGACGGCAAATGTTTCACGCAACTCTCAGCCCTCTCTCGTATTGACTGATGTATGTATATAACAGCTTTATAAGAGACGATTTTATGGGATCTACTGACCCAAGGAAATGAGGATGGTTATTATCCTCACGAAGTGAATGTGATCAAGAACAGCATGACCANTTTATAAGAGACGATTTTATGGGATCTACTGACCCAAGGAAATGAGGATGGTTATTATCCTCACGAAGTGAATGTGATCAAGAACAGCATGACCAAGAAGAGGGAGAGCAGCTAGAGACCATTAACTGGTGTAAGGCTAGGTCAAGTCGTTCTCAGTACGATCCAGGATTTACATCTAAATCCAACGGAACGAATCGTGCTGGGATCGCAACAGCCTGATGCAGCGTGATGCCTGCAGAACTCTGTAATGCTATTCAAGAAATTCACGAGGTAGCAACCGCGTAATGCATTGTCTCTACCACATTCATGCCTTGAATTTGTCGATGTACAAAGCTCTCAGCTGTTCAAGGCATCAGGAATACAAGTGGGATTATATTTAAAAAATATTTTATTTCATTACTGTATATTTAAAACGAAACACTTTATTATTTAAATTTTTTGGAGGACAATTAACGAAACAACTTGAGACTTACTGGGTCGAACGCCATCATGCTGTGTTACAGTTTAATTCCCTGTTGCAGAATGTAGCAGAACAACTGCAAATTGCTTCCAAGCGGAAATGATGGTAGCCAGCTACTAGTGCCACGGCACTGCGCCTAGCAATCACTGGTCCAACATTTATTCTGACATTCACATATTTTGTTGACGTTTTATCACTAAAGGCCGTTTGCCACGATGGATGTTTCCTTGGAAGATTCCATTCAAGCTTGCATGGTATCTAGTATGATTGTTTTATGGAAGATTAAGCAGTCCGCTGGTCGTTTTATGGAGTTTTCGGTAATTGTTCGCGTCCAGTTTTCAATGGAAGTTTTTCAACAAAGTGGAAATTTTAGACCAGTGGTTTCCAAAGTGGTCCAGGTGGACCCCCAGGGGTCCACGGAAGACTTAACGGGGGTCTACGTTGGGTGTAACAAAAANGTGGTCCAGGTGGACCCCCAGGGGTCCACGGAAGACTTAACGGGGGTCTACGTTGGGTGTAACAAAAAATGGGGGCCCACAATCGTAAGCGGGGGTCCATGAAAATTAATTTGGTTTCGATAGTGAAGAACTAAAATGTTGGCTTGACTTCTCCTATCAATTATAGGCAGTGACGACGTGATGGTTCAGTGGTTAGTAAGCCTGCCTGCCGAACCAGCCGTCCCGGGTTCGAATCCCGGTCCGGGCAAATATTTATTATTTATTTATTATAATATTTTAAGAAGCTCAGCGACTGTTACTTGTAAAAACTTGCATTATTCCATATTCAGTACAACGCGTTGAGACTTGCCGTTGCCGCGCCGGCCGCCGTCCCGTCCGCAACGCTTGTTCAGACGTGCAAGTTAATACGACTTGTGTTGTATATGCTTGCAATCTTGCATGAACTTGTTTGATTCTTCACCAATATAAATACGAATGTCAAGGATAAACGTTACTCATTTGTTTCCGGAATTTCATAAAGAAAAGTGAATCGATATTAGTGTTGGCCAGTGACGGAATTTGTTTCCAGACTTTCGAAAAGAAAAGTAAAGTGAATCGATATTAGTGATTGCCAGTGTCGGAAAAGTAAGTACCTACCTGCCTATTTGTTATATGCATATAGTTTTATTTTATATATTTTATTTTACAGTTTATTTTAAACAAAAAATGGAAATTAAATGGAAAGAAATCTCTTCGTTGGTTGGACGATATACTCTATCCATATTTTATAATGTATTACTTTATGGAAGTATGTAAGTAAGTTCAGTATTAAATTTTTACTACGTACCTACTACACGCAAACATTACAAATATACTACTTATTACAATATAAATTTTATATTGTAATAAGTATATTATGTATAATACTGAACTTCCTTACATATTTCGATAAAAGAACAGAAAGCCGAAAAAGATTGAACTTATTGTCCCTACTTTATTTTTATTACCTATCTTATTTATTTAATTATTGCGGAGTTTTGATATCAAAATATTGTTTAATTAAAATTTTCTATAGAATTTACAGAAATATATTAAAATATAATAAATGAAATAATAATTTTATATCACATTAAAATAAGTTCAGCCGTTTTCATAAAACTCTATTATGGATCTTAGCGATTTATTGCTTTTAATAATTGGAAACAGTTTGCTTCCGGAACTTTGTTTATTTTATAATATAAATAATAATTGATTAATCATATTCTGTTAAAATAGCCATATCCTGTTAAGTTAGATCGCCTTAAGATTACTAAAACAAAGTTTTTTTTTATTTATTTACAGGTAGGTAATTGATATGAAACATGGCCGAATCTAAGAAGAAGTGTCGTCAGTACAGTGTTGAATATTTAAAATTTGGTTTTCTTCCATCAAAGACAGACAAGCGATTGCCCACATGCCTTTTATGCAACAAAGTTTTGAGCAATGACTCTATGAAACCATCAAAGCTGGAAGATCATCTAAGAAGGTGTCATCCTGATAAAATAGGTAAAGATTTGAAATATTTCCAAACATTGAAGGAAAAATATGAAAAGAGACCCACCGTGCACAGTATGTTCGCTTCAACGTCTGAAAGCAACGATGATGGCTTGCGGGCATCTTACAATATCTCATTACTTATAGCAAAATCTGGAAAACCGCACACCATTGGAGAACAGTTAATTTTACCTGCTGTAGAAGAGGTTTTAAAAACTGTTCTGCACAAATCTTCATTTGACATACTCAAGAGAATTCCTTTGAGTAACAACACTGTACAAAGACGTATTGATGAAATGAGCTCTGATGTTGAAAGTTTCTTGTGTGATTATCTGCAAACAACTCATTTTTCTATTCAACTGGACGAGTCAACTTTACCTGGCAATGAAGCATTATTATTGACATATGTTCGATTTGTTATGGGCGAAGAAACTCATGAAGAGCTACTATTCGCGAAAACTTTGAAGACGGACACTAAAGGTGAATCAATATTTAAAATCCTGAGTGATTTTTTTAAGGAAAAATCGATTCCATTCACAAACGTTATTTCGGTGGCAACAGATGGAGCTCCTGCCATGGTCGGGCGATATCGTGGGTTTATAAGCCATCTTAAAAGAATTATACCAGAGGTAACTGCAATTCACTGTGTTATCCACCGACAACATCTAGTAGCGAAAAATTTGAGTGATAGATTGCACCAATCGCTTCAATTTGTGATTAATGCAGTTAACGAAATAAGAAGCAATGCATTGAATACGCGCTTATTTGTACAATTGTGCGATGAAAATGATGAAGACTTCCAACGATTGCTGTTACATACCGAAGTACGCTGGTTGTCGAAAGGTGCATGTTTATCAAGATTTTATTTACTTTTTGACTCAGTTTTAGAGTTTCTGGAAAGTAAAGATCCTGATTTAAAAAAAAACCTGATCAATTTTAAAGCAGACATCGCGTATTTGACAGATTTGTTCAAAAAATTTAATGACGTCAACTTACAGTTACAAGGGGACAGCCTCAATTTAATAAAAACTAAGAGTGTAATTTCAGCTTTTCTTGGTAAATTGAAATTTATGAAGGAAAATATTGGTCGGCGCGAATTTTCACAGTTTTCAAACTTGTCGCAGGTAGAATGCCTTGATGAAGATATTCAGACATACGTCCAACATTTGATTGCCCTGCATGATGATTTTAAAATCAGATTTGAAGATATTCTGTCGATGGAAATACCACCATGGATCATAAATCCATTTGATGAAACGGAAGTGGAGAATGTGATATTAAAAGAGGAGCTACTCGAGCTTAGCACTAATGAGGAGCTGAAAGTGACATTTAAAAGAGGGTATCAAAAATTTTGGCTGCAGGCAGAAATACCCGAAAAATATCCTGGACTGTGGGGAATTGTGCAAAAGCTTCTGATAGCGTTTCCCTCGTCGTATCTTGTCGAAAAAAGTTTTAGTGCCGTTACAAACTTACTAACAAAAAAAAAGGAGCAGATTGAATATCACAGAACGGGGAGATCTGCGGTTATTCCTTACTAAACTCAAGCCAAATATTGATCATTTGCTGTCAATCCATCATTAAAATTATATTATTTTTTGTAATTACCATTGCAGAAGTTACATTACGTTATAAGTGTTTAATTTTAATTATATTATGACTGTTATAACAATAATAATTAATAGTGTAATAATTTATATATTTGAATAAATACCTACAACACAAGAAAATATACTATATTTCTTTTTACCACTCCGAATAGGAAGTTTTCTAAATAAAATTTGTGAGAATTGATTGGTTCTTGTGCTGTGATTCACTGTAGATTTCAAACAAGTAAAGTTGGATGGAGTCACTTTTTCGATTGGCCAACTTTGCTTTTTTAACATCCACTCACAGCACAATCAATTAAAATTTAATTGAATATTTGTTTAGTCAATTTTATTATCAAATAATTAACCCTATCAAGCAATCAATTGTAACCTTTTTTTTTGAAAACTGTTAATTCGTCGTTGAAACTTAGCCAAAACGCAAGTTTCCATAGATAGATCTAATCTTCACTTTTTTTCTTCGAGATTTAGAAATTGGTAGTAAAGCAGGGGGTCCACCGGATCCAGCAAAATTTTGAAAGTGGTCTATGAAACAAAAGAGATTGGGAACCGCTGTTTTAGACAATCAGAGAGAGGGCGGTGAGTGGTGGTAGGGTGCTCGTAGTGATAACAGTTGTTATTTAAGTTAATTTTTCTAAGAAGCAGTGATAAGGCATTATATAAGAGTAAAGAAAAAGTAGATAAAAACCAGTTAAATGTGATGTATTGATGCTGTAACAGGGTAAAGTGGAGAATGGAGAACATCCATATTTATTCAACACAAAGTTCCAATTATCACAGTAAAACAACTCGGCTCGGTGCATTAATGTATATTACAAAAGCTGTAAGTGAATTGCCTCCTGGAATCACAGTTTCAGAAGTAAAATCAAAACAAATGAGCGTGTGTTTTACTTGTGAGGCGAAGTATCGTGTGACAAGTTATTCTATAGAATACTACATTCCTGCCTAAATGCAGGCTCGGATATAAGACCTTGCAGAAGCCTTCGCCGGAGCTTGTATAAAACATTTTATCGTGAGACACGAATTTAACACACTTCCACTCATCCAACTTTCTCCAGAAGAGAAATATACGCCAGCAGACTGCTTTCGATAATATCAACAAGGAAATTAGTGTTTTGAAAGAGAAAATAAATCATCTTCAATTTTGAAGCAATTGGTGCTCCTTTCACTGAAGCTGGAGAAACAGCAATAATATTAGGTGGAACAATCATTGTCTCACGTACCACTTAACTGCTAACTTTGCACTCCAACGTATCTGCAAATATTGCTGGAAAAAAAATTCAAAAATAGGTTTTCACGCCTCTACTAAAAGCTTTTTCAGATATCTGAAACCACTTTCCTCCAGTGAAATAGACAATATTATGCAAAATATATTTAATGATCTTATCTGGCCGCGACAACAGAGGTAAACTTGGAAGTTGTGGCAGCTAGATATTATAGCCTGTTCGCGGTATATGAAAATGATCTGCAAAACCACCTAAAAACAGAGTTTTCACAGTTCAATGGAAAAGCTTCAAGGCTTCAAGGGAATGATAACGTGAGCGAGTGAAGAGCTTCGGGCGGCTCTTAACATCGAGTTCTCGAGAGCCGGTGAGGGTGAAGCGAGTATGAAGTATGGAGTAAGGTTCTAATTAAGGAGAGAGGGGGGGGGAGATCCCCGAGATGCAGTGGCCTCGTCCGGCATGATTCCCACATGCGAAAATCCCGGAGACTCCACCGGGAATCGGGCCCGGTTCGCCTTGGTNCGTCTTCCATAATTTGTATAGCGGGGCAATTGAGTATGAAATCCGAAGATTGTTATTTATACTGTCTTGCATGTCAGTGAGTGTTTTCAATCCTGGCGAGTATACTTACTCCACGTTGCACAGAATTAAAACATGGTTCCTATAACAATGTGGACAGAAGCTTCTCAATAGGCTTAATTGGCTTGCTGTAGCTTACATACGATACATCGAGATATTCCGATTGACAAGAGGAGGTAGTAAATCGTTTTGCACAAAGAGTCATACATTGAAAACCCTGTTTAAGATACAGTCGCCAAATTCGTAACATAGACATCACCCCCGACAACGACAATTATCACAGTAGTTTATGCCCTATGCCTAAAACGGTTCGGAAATTACGACCAACTATGCTTATAAGTTCACCATAGGGCATAAATGACCCTGCGATAATTTTCGTTGTCGGGAATGATATCTATGTTACGAATGTGGCAAGTGTATCTTAAACTGTTCGGAAATTACGGCCAACTATGCTTATAAGTAAGCATAGGGCATAAATGACTCTTTTATAATTATTGTTGTTGGGTGTGATGTATATGTTACGAATTTGAGGCCTGTATTATAAACGGTTCGGAAATTATGACCAACTATGCTTATAAGTATGTATAGGGCATAAATGACCCTGCGATAATTCGTTGTCGGGAATGATACCTATGTTACGAATTTGACGCCTGTATCATAAACTGTTCGGAAATTATGGTCAACTATGCTTATAAGTACACATAGGACATAAATGACCCCGTGTTAATTTTTGTTGTAGGGGGTGATGCATATGTTATGCATTTGGTGACTTTATCTTACACGATTCGGAATTTGGGTTAATTATGCTTATATGATGTGAGAAGTTGCATGACAGGGGGGCTATGAACCCGAAGATTCTTCAGCTAATATGAATGGTACTGGCTTGTCAGTGATGGGACCATTTCGAGAGCCTCGCATAGCCAATCAGAATCGAGAGCCTCTCATACCTACTTGCACATTTCCGGCTGACATTGCATAATTTCAGCCGGGGTGAACTTCATTGTGCAAACCAGCTGAATTGTGCATGAAATATTTTTTTAGAGAAAATTTTGTAAAAATTTGAGGGAAATTCGGGAAATTTTGAAGGAAAAGGGGACATTTCGACATTTTAGGAAAAAAGAAGGGGATATTTCGAGGGGAAAAAAGGGAAAATTATGACGTCATAAGCGTCTCCCCCGGCGACGCCCCATGGCTCCCGGCTCCCCCAGCCAAAGCCAGGCCATTTTGCATCACCGGGACGCTACTCCCTCAGCGCGGGGAAAGTACAGCCAAAGCCAGGTGTTTTAGAATTCCCTTTGTATAGCTACTGTTGATATTATACTTCATCTCGAAGTTTTCCCCAATTTATTACCAACTGCGTGACGACCGTAAAGTATACTTACAAAAACAAAACGTAATTAAAAAACTTTTCGCTTGGATGCGAAATAAGTGTTTATTTACCAAATACCACCCAGAAGTAACTCAATAAAGGCATACAATTACTAGATAGAAACGGCAAATTAATTGTGATTTTCTACGTTTAGGACATATACAGACAACAACTGAACCCCCCCCCCCCTCCACCAAAAACCCTTTAAGACGAATGCTTAAATACGCCACTTGGCAGGTTGTTAATTTATAACAATAATAAAAAATACTTAACCGGAAGTTGGTAAGTTAACGTGTAGTGTGTTTTATGTGATGATTTTTTTTTTTTTAACTTATGTTTGGACGGTATACGCATTGTTTTTCCACCGGGAAGTTAGCGAGCTCAGAACACTGAGGGCCGCAGCACAGACTCGCCTAGGAGTGAAGCACCATTACCACTTTATGTAGCGTAGATTCCAAGAGTTGCTCAATTTCCTATGCTCAGTCCAGTTTAGTTTAAGCCTCGTGCGGCTTCATGAAGTTTAGTTTGGATGCTTACTAAATACGAAGATACACGAGCTTGCCGAACTTAATGACGTCAGATGATCTCAGCCAGCAGGAAACCTCTGAAACCACGACGTTTGCTTCTTCTTGTGTGAAATAAAATGTAGAGACCTACTCCTCGAAAAACACTTGTTATGATTGTAATGTTTAAAAAGTGTTACATTATTTTGGGTCAAGAGAACACGCATGCAGAACTTAAAATACTGTCAGTTTACAAAACAAAATATACATATAATGGCTATTTATAGGATATTATTGACAACATTTATGAAATTATGTATTTTATGTAGGATTTATGAGGAATGGGAATAAAAATTATTGAGGCATACTTCATATCTTTTTATACCTTTATCTTTATCGCCTAAACATTGCAGAATACCATCATATTCTTATATTGTACATTCCGTACAGCTTATTATATTTTGTTAATTAATATGTATACGTTCATATAATTTACCTTTTTAATGAAAACAATTAAAAATAACTATTAGTAAATAACATTTATTATGCTTAACGCTTTAACAGTTAAATAGCACTGTACACAAATTACAAATTACGTTCGAAAAACGCAACTGTCTGAAGGAAAAAAAAATCGTATCTGTAGGATTTCAGTTCCGTAAATGCATTGCCATCACAGGAATGTGTTTATTTTGACCCGTTTACAAAATAAAACTATTTAAACTCATCGCCATGGAGTAGAAAACTCTACTAGTGGCCAATTTAGGGAGGTCAATTGGCGACTAGATTGCTACACTTAAAAAAAAATACGGACTAACACTTAATCGACTGCACATACGAAACGAGCCATCAAGTGGCGGTTTCCTTTCGTTTCCAGTGGTAGCGGCGACTAGATTCTTCTCTGCACACGGCCCTGATACTGGAGGTGGGTGAAGAGACCTGTGGGATCCGAAGGTTGGCAACGGGGCTCGTGATCCTTGTAATGGCCGGCAAGTGCTACCAACATCGGCGACCAACTCGGCCGGAGGGGTAAAACGTCGGTCACAAATCTCCAGCTACGGAAAAACAGAAACGAGAAGGAGTGTGACGAGGAAGGGGAGAAAAAAAGCTAGAAACAAGGAAAAACCCCCAGCTTAACTTCTCATCCCCCCTCCCCCCGCCACCAGCATTTTCCGCTTTTTCGGCCCAGCCATCACACCTCACTTCACTTCCCCGTGCCGGACTGTTTCAACTAAATTTCCTCTGCTCGTTCACACCCCCTCTCCGCCTCCACATCAACCAAAAGGAACTAACGGCACCGTAGCTCACTCCTTGCCTGCTGTTTGTCTAGATTTATGTACCAGCCAGCCCCTCCAACGCATCTATTGTCTCCACGCGTTTTTTTTTCTTCTAAAAAAAACAACACTTGCCACCAAACACACCTCCCATCCACAAGCAACCACCCAGTCCCAAACTCTTCGACATTTACTGCCGTGGTGCCATTAGTGGGTACACCCACTTAATTTTTTTTTTAAATATTTATTTTCAACTCCAGCGTACGAAGTCCCAAATCGGCACGAAATTAAATAACGATTTCCACCCAAAGATATGGAAGATTTTTGGGAGGGCTGTAAGATCTTTTTTTCCCCTTCCCTCGTGGGACATAAACGTATATCCAAACACGTGCTCCTATAAATACAGGCGTTTTCACTTAAAAGTGTTGAAGAATATACGTAGCACATGGAAGGGCGCGCGCATATAAATAACCAGGAATAGGTTCCGCACTCACCATTAAGCTAGAAATTGCGTTTCTTTTACGAGAGCGGGGTGAATGGTGATTTACGGTGGTCGAGAGCTTCGCTAAGCAGTTCACAGCTTTAAGGAAACGTGACAGCTGTATGGAACATACCTCCTTGCTGCTGTGTGCTGGGCTTCTGAGAGTGAAAAGTGAAGAAGTAATAAATGTGAGATTCTCGCATTCATCAAATGTCACGTTGCATCCGTGCTGCATGAATTCAACTAGCGGACAGGAAGCGGTGGACTGGGTTCATGGCCTCCACGATTCCCTAATCTGAAGCCCCACTCAAGAGCCAAAAAAACTGGGATAGGCGTGCGTATGCAAATAACAGAACTATGGAACCAATCAGAGTAACGCGATGCGGTCGGCAGCGCCTATATAAGACAACAAGCGTCTGGCAAAGTTGCTAGATCGGTTACTGCTGCTACAATTGCAGGTTATCAAGATTTTAGTGAGTTTGAACGTGGTGTTATAGTCGGCACACGAGAGATGGGACATAGCATCACCGAGGTAGAGATAAATTTTGGATTTTCGCGTACGACCATTTCACGAGTGTACCATGAATATCGGGAATCCGGTAAAACATGAAATCTTCAACATCGCTGTGGCCGGAAAATGATCGTGAACGAACGGGACAAACGACGACTGACGAGAATCATTAAACGTGACAGACGTGCAAACCTTTCTCAAATTGGCACAGATTTAAATGCCTCCTACATACCTTTAGACATTAGTCGAGTCCATGCAACGTCGTCTCTCGGCACTTCTGCGTGCTCGCGGGGGCCCTACACGATATTAGGCAGGTGTACCAGTTTTTTTGGCTCTTCAGTGCCGAATGAAAGTCGATATTTTGTCGCTAATTCATACATTTGGTTATTGGAACACAAATTTGGTTGTTGAAAAGTGCCAAAGTCAGCAAAAATCGCTGTTAGTACACTGTTACAAATTTCTGTAGATTTACGGAAATTTTTACGGAGATGTACTGTTAATTTACGGAAAGGCACTCCTTAATGACGAATAATGGAAATAAGCTCCATAAAAAAATTATGGAACCTCTCCGTATTGTTATGGCTTCGATTTTGAGACATGAATACTATTTCGTATAAAATAGTAGTATGTGATTGGCGAACCACCCATGGAGTGCTAATTCGTTGATTCTTGTTCAAATTTCACTAAAGGACAAAAGCTTCTGTAGCCTTCTGATTACAATATTCACTCTTCTGTAAAACAGTGTTTTAAACTACAGCGGCAATGCTGTATCTTTCCTGAACAGATTACTGTATTAAAACTTTATAGCCACCTTTAAAAAATTCGTAGAAAACAGAACACGCGCGAAGCTTGTTGATGCTGTTTTCCATCGCCGCGGCCAGCCGAACTAAACCTTGATGCGTTTAACATTTTTTACTTAGGAGGTCTCTTGATATAGTTGCACCCAGTACGGCAAACAAGCCCACCATTTTCTTTTCATTAATAAGGCACTCTAGGCTTATATCAAGAAGGACTAGCGAAAGCAAAATGTTCAGATACGTGCATCAAATTAAGTGGGTCATTTAAACATCGGATGTTCTTGAACGCATAGTAGAATAACTGCCTCACAAAAATCGTGGGTTCGCTCACAACTATTCGGATGATATTATAACTTTTAATGCGTACGTAATTTTGAATCTATGATCGAATAAAATGCCGCCGTGTTTCCTTTATGCAAGACTTTGAAATTAAGAACAAATTATATTTAAGTATGTGCCTCTGTGCGGGGAAAAAACTCAATATTATGATAGCGCTAAGAAAAAAAAAAGTTTCTCCGAAACAGCTCAGTTTTTCTGGAAGGGTCTTAAACCAGTTTCATTGAGCTGTTTTGACATTCCTGCCGGCTCACGTCAAGGTCGGGACGAAATATGCTCACGCGTCGAGTACGCTTCCTCACCCCTTCTCCCCCTTTCACATTCGCAGACCCGCATCAAATTCTCGGATAGNCCGGCCTGCTTGTCATTTCCGAACGCATTCCCTAAACAATTTATGTCGGGGTCCGCTATTAGCGATACGGGATGCATGCCCGCTCCACGGCGCCTTGCCCTTAAAAGCAAACTCCACCTTTAAGAAAGACTTATTTCCGTTCTGTGCGAGAAAGCGAGACGCCTCCACTCCCCAGAAAACATTTTCTTTATCATTCCCTCTTTTTTTTCTCATCCCGGTGTTTACATCCACTTCTTAGCAACGGTCTCCTTGGGGCATTCATTTCTGCTCGGGAGGAAAAATACGTAATCACAGGGCGGTTATGCTGTACCGGATGTCGAATATCCATTGCAAATAAGTTTCTGTAGAGGTAAAATTCGAAATAAAGAGAGACATTTTATCAAAAATAAAAATTATGTAGATAAACATTGTCGATGATAGATCACATCAGTGTTTCAAATCAAAACGTAAAATGCGTTTAAAAATAGCGCGCTTTAAAAAATGAATAAAATTTCACTGAAATAATTTTTGCAGTAGTATGTACAGGAACTAGAAACATCTAGGTCACTGATTCTGTTATTCGGTTCAATGACTGTAAGATACACATTTTTTTCCGACGTTTCTGGTCTGGCAGATTTTCAAGCGCGGTGATTGTGATGTGCTATTGTAACTGTTACTGCTGATATCCCTCACTGCACCGGACTTTACCCGATTACCGAATTTATACGACTAATGCCAATTCTCCGGCTGTGGGGGTATTTATAGTGTCATCGGTCCTGGCCCAGAAACTTCTTTACTGTCGGGTTGCGCCGAGGAAGGAGATTATCAGAAAGTTAATTAATAGGTCGCTGCTGCTGACTTCTCAAGAAGGTGGATGGGGGAACGGCGACGCCAGTGCAGCTAGCTGCCAATCATCCCGCGCGTCAGGCGACGTAAGGGTGGTGAGGCGGCCAGGTCGTGGCGACACAACTCCCCCACCGCAGCGGGACGGCCGCACGCACCCTGTGCCCGGCACGGGGGACCACGCATAACAATATTGTGAGATAAAGCAGAGTGAAAAAAAAAAACGTTTTCAGCTGTGTTGGAGGTTTCGGTAATAGGATGTTTAATGTATATGATGAATTAAGTGTAAGAATCGTCCCTCGTCTGAAATGTGTTATCTTTTCGTTTATTAGAGGCACTTTTAGTGGTTTCGTAAAAAAAAAAAANATATTGGAGGCACTTTTAGTGGTTTCGTAAAAAAAAAAAAGGTGGGTTTCATACATTGTGCAACACATTTGAAGCCCCACATANTTATTAGAGGCACTTTTAGTGGTTTCGTAAAAAAAAAAAAGGTGGGTTTCATACATTGTGCAACACATTTGAAGCCCCACGTAAGCAGCGCATATTGGGAGAGCACTTTCATGTATTTTATGTATAAACTAATTCAATAGCGCATCTTAAATATAATTGTCTATACTGAGTGATTCATAGCATCTTGCCGAGCACAGTGGCACAATGGTAATACACTAGATTGGCGTTTGGGAAGGAATGGGTTCAGTCTTTGGTTCGGCTATCATGATTTCTGTTTTCAATTGTTTTCCGAAACCAGGAGGAAATAATTTTTCAATGGTTACTTAGTAAACGCTATGGCCGATCATTTCCCCATTCCTGCTTGTTCGAGCCACTTCTTTTGATGAGACGTAGAGCGATATCTACAGTACATACTATCATATAATTTGACGAAACCGTTTTTATTTCGTAGTGAAACTTGAAAGCTAGTTGCATTAAATTGTAAGTTCTTTTACACTGAAAAGTGATTTAGTGCGCAAATCAAGAATGTATGGTTGATGTGTTTGCCAAATTAAACTACTTATCACTCAGTCTAAGAGTTTAAAGCTTATTTTAAATAACTATAAAAAAAAATTTGTAAAATATTTAGTACTGAATATTTTCGAACAAAGAAATGAAACCATTAAAACTGTTGGGAGATACAAACATTTTCAAAACGACGCTTATGGATGCATGTAACTAAAACATGTTAATACACAAGGACAGATAGCAGACGAAAAGATTTATCTAGAGACATGCCTTTTTTTATGCAAGTGTAAAAGTCAAAATGCTTACAGGTAGGCCTCTATATTTGCAATAATTCTTCAGTGCAATCGTATAGAATCAAGAATTTCTTGGAATATGTAGGAAGAATAGATTTGCTTGACCCAAGAAATTATTTTGATTTTGTCAACGAATTACAAAATAGCTACTTCAACAAAATAATTAGGGTAAAGCCAGATTTTAGGCCTCGACGGAAGAGAAAATTTGGTGCTACTCTCACTGTAGCTGGAACAACAAACAAAATTTTGTTGTTCACACAACATGTACTTAGCACCATTAGTTGAACATTGATTTGTTACTACTTACACATTTTGCTGAAACTAAACAACTCTTTCAGTGGAGGCACAAGAACTGTAGTTAGATATAAGCCTATTTGTCAACAGGCCACACTGTGATGGCCTACGCACATCAAGAATTCGCCTAAGATTGCTGTTTCTATGTGAGGGTCGTGGACAACGGCGTACCTTCGGTGCGATAGCACCCGCCCGACAGACCATCTCGCTGCTGCTGCCTGCGTGAGTTCTGAACGGCAAATGGCGCGTTGTCCGCTAGTGTGCTGTTCGAAGCTTCGCTTGCTTCCCCTTCCCTCCCCCGAGCATCACCGTGATGACGTGGTGCAGGCCAGCCACGACGCCACCAGGAGGCATTTCCGCTCCGTGAACGTCAGAAAATGTTCGAGAAGACGGCGACATAATTGTATAAAAGGCTTGTGTCCTCCCCTGCTCGAGGAGACAAGCCAGGGACATTATTAGGGAAAGAACTGCTGTTCTTTATTTTTAAATGGTTGTGGGGGGTTGCTTTGCATAATAAGAAAAAAAAATTGTAATTTTTTATTATTTTGCATAAAATTAAAAATTGTGTTTTTGTGGGGGATTTAAAAGTCATGGGATTTTATTAAAGAGTTTTAATAGATTTTGTAATCCCATATTTTGGAATTGGCATTTTGTATTTCAAAAAATGAAAAATATATCAGAGTTTTGTAACTATTTCTTTTTCTGTGCAAACCCAAAGTAAGTTTTATGATCCCCTTTGACGCCACACTAACAGGAGTCTCCATTCCTTGAAAAACGAACATCTTCCTGAGGAAACAGAGACGAAGTCCTATTTGCATGTGTCGGGCGAAACCGTCACATGTAGATAGAAAACTGCTTTACTCTGCTTCGTCAGTGCGGTCAGTTGAAAAGGGTAATTAATTTNAGTCTCCATTCCTTGAAAAACGAACATCTTCCTGAGGAAACAGAGACGGAGGCCTATTTGCATGTGTCGGCCGAAACCGTCACATGTAGATAGAAAACTGCTTTACTCTGCTTCGTCAGTGCGGTCAGTTGAAAAGGGTAATTAATTTAGGAGTTTCGAATTTATTGAAAAATTGTTTGGGCTTTCTACAGTGTTAAAGAGAGTGAAAATAGTTTGGGTGCATCAAACTAATTTGCAAAATGACTTCTACAGGAGTCATTCGTACTGCCTGGGGTGCGAATTAAACTTTTTGCCGAGGGGAGGAACTTATTTCAATGAACCAGAGACTTTTGGAAATTCGCGTTTCCCAGCAAATATGCTTATATCTGATGGTGGAAATATGTAGCTTATAAGTTATAAACAAACTTCTCTGTCATTTGTCTCCAATCTATGCCTCGTATGAAATTAAGTTAACCAAGGGCGACACGAATTTTTGCGCTACACCGAAAACGTGGGTTTTGACTGTCGTCTGTGGCCTCGTGATTTTTCCAGCCAGTATTTTAGACCTGAGGTAGGCATCAAGCTTCCTTGTTATAATTTTAACGTAAGGACGATTCGTCTAATCGATAATCATGCATTATTACTCTTCAGGAAGGGAAATAATTTTCCCTGGAATGGAAATGTTTTTTCTTACTTGAGCCAGGGAAATACCGTGCCATCCCCCCCCCCCTTCTCACCAAATTCATTTGTACACTGGTTTTGCAGGTTTTTTGAGTTGTAACTTCGTTCAGTGCTAAGAGTATTCCACATCCTTATGGTCCTCGGTGGCCGAGATAGCTAGGGGACGCCATATTTATGTAGGAGAAGGTTCCAGAACAACTCCCATCATAATTCAAATTTTTTTGAGAATGGAGTAGGTAAGTATGTGGTCAGGGGAAGATTGTAATCAGGAGGACCCATTTGAGCATAACCCTGCAACGTACGATTTTTTTCTTTGCGCCATAATTACAATTAGGCTAAGTATTTTTGAATTTTAGTTTTAGTCAGTGTAAAAAAATAGCAGTAAGAAGTGCATTTTCGGAACTTATCTTTACGTAAAATTCGTTTACTCAAGAAGTAAAGAAATCACGTGAAATTCTCAAATTGTTTCGCCGTTCCGCCATCGTGAGACTCTTGTGCTATATCGAAAGACGCACGCGCGTGCGATCTTTGCAGTGCGAATGTTCAACCTGTTGCACCAACTGTTAACACGACAGAAATTTTGTTTTAATTGCCACTTATCATAAAATAATTTTTTTTCTATTTATTGGGGCATGACTTCCAAGTTAAAAAGTTTTACTCGAGCAGCTAAGAAGACATTCAGTCCCATTGTTGTAGGGTTGCCATTGAACCTCGAAGTAACAATCATTGACATGCGTGTGTTAGAACTCATCAGCTCAAGACATATTATAATAATGACGCCTTAGAATACTCTTTATACAATACTGGGTTCACTCCTTTCACAGATTTTTAGTACATTTTTTAAGCGTAGTGAAGTATGTTTCTAGTTGTGTCGTGTCCCACATTCCAGAATTAATAATAACAAAAATTATATTCTGCGATTCTATAATATATAAAATTGTGCATATCATTTTCCGCTTAAGTCAAACTCAGAAAAGTGTTCGGAGCCAGCTGAACTAAGAAGTATAGTTAGAAACTCGCACCGTGAACAAGATAAATATAGGCTGTTCACGGTAAACTGAGCACTTTTGAAAGCTCTGCTTAAGGTCTAGGACTTGTATACACATTGTGAATTCTTCCGCCATATGTAAAATTAATATTGCCATGGGCTTTATCACTTTATTCATGCGTCGGTCAAGTGAAACTGTGAAATTATTAGAAAAGTAAATATTTTACAAATTTGCTTATTTTTACACTTTGATACATAAAAAAAAAACAGACAGTGAACGAAATAATTTAAGTTATCACAAATGGTTACCCAACACTTTTTTTTTTACGTTAAGATATGGAACTACTTTTTCTCCATCGTTACCAACTTTACTTGGAGCGTGCCATTCAGTGCACCCGTTAAAATAATGCAGTTAGGAGCAGTGACTTTTTTCTAAGGTTGATTTTGAAGTGGTGACTTTATCGTGAACAGTCTTTTAAAAGTGAAGGGAAGTAGGCAAATGTATAAGGCAATCGAGACAGGTGGGGAGCACCGAGAACTCTACACCACCACATCGTTCACCACGCAACCAAAGTCAAAATTCCCCGCACCATTTTTTAAAAATATGAACAAGTAATTGCAATACAATTTAATTTCATTACACGTTTACACAATTATCATAATTAATAATGTTGTATAAGAGGTTGTGGTTGGCGTTTGGGAGCTGAACAGCGAGATCTTGATCGCCGAGGAAGGATAAAGTGAGGTGAGAATGGAGCAGTGAAGGAATTCTTGAGCGGGAAAACGGGAGTTCCCCGAAAAACCCACCGTCCAACGACAACATCCGCCATATTCCTCAAATGCAAACATTCGGAATATAACCCGGGTCGCATTGGTGGGAGGTGAGTAATCTGGCCACTACACCACCGCAGCCCCCTATAATTAATAAAGCTAGTGATTTTGTTTAGTTGTTTATTCTTAGTTTTCACGTCGTGTGTTTCATCTTCCGTGCTCTCTTTGCGGTTGATAGCACTACTCATTCTTGACCGCCTCAGCTGTCTTCGCCTTTGTGAATATAAAGCAAGGAAATTGACTAAAAATACCGTTTAGTAACTGGGGTCCTAGTGACCATTTCAGTAATAGAATTTCACAGATTTGACTAGGAAGTCCACTGATTTCCAAAGCACTGTTTACCCTATTAATTATACTGATCTGCCAGAACGGAGCAGCTTATTAAAGGACGTTTACAACGAGTAGTAATTCGCTAATTTATATGCATGACTCAGTTTAGACTGCGGCTTTTATCCCCATGTTTTCTTGAGCGGCGACACATCATTCGTTGCTAGAACATGGTGAGAACAAGCAGGTGTAAATCTCAAATCTCAAAGATCCCCCCCCCCACCATCTTTTCAAACGACGAACACTTTAATCCCACCTCAAAACCTACCGGATCCGGAAGCAATATTTCAAACTGAAGGAGACAGCACTAAGAACACTGGGAAGCTCCGTTTCCTGCCGTTGTTCTTCCATAAATAGCAAAGGAAATGAAATGCGATGGAAATCTGCGAGGTAAGTCCTGCTCTAATTTGCTCGCGTGAAGCGGACTGAGCATTTGTGCCTTATGGCTCGGGATCGTGCACTTTGCTTGTACAGTACTCCTGAGAGGAAGCAGCCGTTGTTTTTGTTTTCTGTCTTCGCCTCTTTGTGGCATAAAGGTTTCCCTTCTTTACACGAATCAAATTGATCTGGCATTGTTGTTAGTCGTGCATAACCAAATTACGTTGCTTGACACGTGGAACGAAAATTGGGATGGCTTACGTTTTGACTTAATCTAACATAAACGAAAGACAGGCTTCCTAACTGGCACATTACAATATATGATATAATTTGCTACCATAAAGTAAGAAATCTATGTGTTTTGATCATTACTGCACAGCATATTCTTTTTCGGTAATTTTGTGGATGATCTAACAATGTGATATTGCTGCTATTTGTTCGAAAAATGTGTGGTAAGTATACAGTAACGTAAATCACATTAAAATACTACACTTATAAGTGAAATAACTATTGATAAGCTGTATCCAACCACAAAGTTTTCTCATGTAGGATCTTAAATTTTCTTTTACAAATATCGTGATAACGCTTAGGCTCTACGTTCCTATTACACAATTAACAGTAATTAATTTGAAGCAAATTAATTAACTGAACATACATCCTATATTCATTATGGTGTAAACAGTGGGTGATAACGAAAATGTGCTGAGTCTGTTTCGTTGTGTTTTTAATGCGTAACGGAAAGAATTACATACGCTCAAACGAAGCCATTCTAATAACTTTTCTATAGCATTTTTAAGTGTTTCGGTTGCATATAGATTAGCAGGTTGGCATCACATTACGGCAATTTTTCATCACGAGTTTGAGTTCCGGCGAATCCAATCAGCATATGAGAAACGTGACGGACGTTTCCAGACGGCCATAGGCTGGTTTTCTCAGCGTTATCCCATCCCTCACACCACCACGTTCCATCGTTTCTTCACCGAAGGGTCTCATCTCATGTCGTGCGTGCAGGGACGACGGCCGCATACGGGTTCCGGCATAAGATCACCGTCGCTCCAGTAGGTACTACCCCCTAATGTGGTGCTCCCTCCCCCCTCCCGCTCAATTTACTGGTTTAATTTTGATAGGGCAAAGACAGGGGATTTTTTTACGAGTATGCTGTACTACTTCAAGTAAATTAAAAAAAAAAACATGTTAACAAACGTAACGGCTATAACCGTTTAAAATATTTGATTTTGTTAATTCTTCCCAACAGACAACAAACAAGCCAAAGAGGTAACAAAATTTAAATTTAGAGAGTTCCTTTCAAGCCGAACTCTTATTAGTGTAATCCCATGTTGGAAAAATGTTCAAGCTCATAAAATGTTTTACATAAGATTAACTTTTTATACTTATCATTAAAATTAAATGCAGCAACGACAGAGCAGACACATTATTTTTCGAATTAATTAAACTTTAACTTTCAGCTACATAAAACTACATAAAAATTAAATACGAAAACTATTTTTAATTGAATTTATGTATCCTTTATTATTGATAATAGTTGCGTAAGTTAGAAACGTGGTGTAATAATGGTTATAAAGTGGCGTAAAGCAATATTTCAGACATATATATATATAATACGTAACAGTGACATTTAAACCTACGTTATTAAATAACAGAAAAACAGGAAAAACATTTAAGNCAAAGTGGCGTAAAGCAATATTTCAGACATATATATATATATAATACGTAACAGTGACATTTAAACCTACGTTATTAAATAACAGAAAAACAGGAAAAACATTTAAGGCATGTATACATTAACATTATTTATAGTACTTTCTATGGTGACATTATCTTTAAGGGCTATATTTGTATGGGCTCTTTATATAGATTGGTAAGTTTTTCCCTTTAATAATGTATAAACAATAAATTGATGACTGTTCTGTTTTACTCATTTCCGTATTATCGGAATAAATATTCTACAATTCGTCATGTTAAAACCTATGCATTCACTACTTTTGACCATTTGCACGGAAGCAAGCAAATAAGTGAAAAGCATAGTCAAAATATTTAACGGTTTCAGTGTTGCAGAGGATTCCAAGAATTACGAATGCACCTTATTGCGTGCTACGCCGTTGTAATGGTTCTCTATCGAAGTCGGAGTCTTGGAAAGTTCCCAGAAAAATTTGTAAAATACCAAAAAAGAGACATCGTGGGTACAACTTCGAATAATTTTCTGACAAATTGTAACACCGATGTACTGCAACGTAGCAGTTCGATGCTTTAATTCTTATGCCAGCTTAGATCAAAATTGTTTCATTTAATCACGAGAAGTTAAAGATTGGGTTTTAAGCAATATTGGGTGAAATTTTCAGCGCAACGCTGCTATATTTTTTAAATAGGTTTTTACTCCTAAATACACCTACTAATTAAAATTATTACTAAAAAAAAATATATAAACCTAGAAGTTATACAGTAATAGTTAGTTAAGAGTGAGTGCTACCTTCTCGCCACCTGCTATCACAAGTGGTTTCTCTGTCTACCAATGTTTTGTCGATACCGAAATGTCGTCATAGTGCAGTGCTATAGCTGCTGAGATGTCAGATGTTAAATTTTCGGCAGAGAAAAGTACAGTGTCAAGCTAAATTTTCGCCAGAGTTTTAAATCAACGCCGAAGCACCCGACTTGCTGTGATATGCAGCACAACTATTTAAAGTTCCTTAGAGCAACAAGAGATGGCGCTGATAGGAATAGCAACGTCATGGAATAGTCAAGTCTTTAGAATCGAATGGCTTAGCTGTCAGTCTGACGTACGCGTAACTCAGTCGTTCATTGGTTTGAGTGTGTCTCTGGGACGGGTCTTAGTTCTAATTGGTTGCACCGTTCTGGGTACGGATTCCCTGTGGTTCGGCGAACTTACATACATTTCGTCACTGGGCATTTACAGACAGATGGCGTTTCACCGTTCCGTTACACTCTAAATCTGAATAAATGAAAAGTAAACCAAATTTGTGACTGTCAAACCCAGTTGACCAAAACTGAGACGACAAAGATTACAACAGCCTGTGAATTTCTTCATGTGGCCCAGTTTAACGTACACTGAACTAGACTCCGCTTAGTGTGTGGTAGATGCAAAATAACTGAATTGTCAGTACTATATTGTCACGAAGTGAATCTATAAATTCAATTCGGAGATGTTAAGTCATATTCCTGGGGTGTGTGCACGTAAAATCTCCGCTACTGATTTGGTTAGTCGGCTAGTCCTTAAAAGCGCGCATGTCATGTACAGGATGGGGAGACGCAACGAAGTAACCGCATACGTTTCAGTTAACTGTTGAATCACCGTTGTCTGAGCACATCCTCAAGCCATGCTTAGAATCTTTCTCTAAGTGATACCTTTGTGCACTCTTTCGTCACGTGTGAAAATTAATGGGACCATGGACCTAACATATATTCACCATGTGTAAGAGAGATCTATACGCATGAGAAAGGCAAGAACGACAAACACATATTGCCTATATGTGTAAGGTAGCGAACTAACATTATGCCTTCTCGTCGGTAACGGATCTTTTTGGGACTTAAAGCGATTTCCCTGTCATTTAACGTCCCTAGCCTTACACCCTCTTCCGTAAAAATTCACATATCACATAAAAACGACTAGGTGATTGTGGAAGTAGGCACATAGGCATACGGATGAATTATATCCACACGATTAAGGTTTTGGGCAGTATCGCATGTATATCAGTCGTAAGAGAGCGCTGCCGTCGCTCTTTGTGTGCCTCATACAAGAAGTCAGAAGAGCGCATGTGGCGTGATAAATGAGCGACAGGCATATCGAGATAGATGGGGCAGCCGTATGAACAAATTACGGAGTTTGAGAGAAGCCGGATTCAGGGTGGATGGCGCGTCAAATATTCGGTCATCTGGCTCGTTCGGACGTCACAGTTAGATTTTGTTGGGAGCAACGGCGGTCAGTTTCTGGACTATCACGATAGACCACAACAAGGTAGAACCGCTTGATTGTCAGACAGATACAAACAGTCAGCAGCTACATTGCCTATCGTCTAGCGACATGTCGTTGGTTCACTAGAGCATCGTATTTCTCACAAACACATTCCGAAATGCTCAGCACAGGAAAATATCTGCGATTTTGACTACTTTTACGTGTTCTACCACTTTCACATCAACAAGGTCGTCTTCGTTTGCAGCGATTTCAGCAGACAGCAACGTGAATGTTACTGAATGGCAACACATTTTCATTAGCAACGAATCACGTTTTTTCTTTGGGAATAAATGACTACCATGCTAGAATTTGAAAGATTGCAGGTGAGCGTTACAATCCCTGTTTGACTTTATAGCGACACACGTCCTCTACTACGGGCGCGAGGGCCTGGGATCGTATAATATGATAGTCATTATCCACAAGTATCGATACGAAGCTCACTGAATGTAGAAGGGTGGACTGAAGACATCATGTGTCCCCATGTGCTATCTTTCCTGGATGAGTGCTCAGAAGCCAGCATGATAACGCACGACCGCACACAAATCTGGCTTCCTATAATGCCCGCCAAATATCCGTGAACTTGAGCAGCACCACGAGGAAGGGGGAACATCACTGACGATTCCTGGGATCCATTAACCAGGGCGCAAGAGGTGGAGGTGTAATAGAGCAGATCAGAGCCTGCCATGTTATGAAAACAATGACATAAAAATCGGCTCTCAAGTCCTCGTTGTTCAGAGCCACTCAAATCTCTCAACAACAATAACAGGAAACATTATCCATGGCCACCACTTTTCGCTTAGGCCGCTTACTCACTGGTCGAAACAAAACTAACATAGAACAGAATATAATGTTACCAAAAACAAGAAAAACTGTTCGACGAAGAAATTAACGTTATTTTCAGTGGTAGGCTGTTGTATATTGAGTGCTTTGTTGTAAGGAGAAACGTATACAATGACAGAAGATACTGAAGTAGACAGTGAGTTATTAATCTATATATATAAAACAAAGTCGGGTTAGTTACACCATTTATAACTCGAGAACGGCTGGACCGATTTAAATGATTTTAGATTTTTTGGATTTGTCTGCGCCCGGAATAACATATAGGCTATTTAAACATCTTAAAAGTTTACGGAAAAAATAATTATAATGTAATGACATTTTTGACATGACATTAACTGAAGTTCAAGTATTGCCTCTAAAATAAATAAGGAATGCTAACATGAAAAAA
>NQII01000808.1:359241-379535 GCA_002778355.1 Clitarchus hookeri
ATTTTACATAGAATTCGTGTCAGTTCAAGAAATCCCGATCTTGAGGTGAATGATGAGATGCATAACCAGGCTTTGCTCTTGATCGAAGACATGTGTTACCTCATGTGCGGCAATTTGTTAGTCAGGTTAGGCATGCCAGCGCCAGATCGAGGAATGAATGACGCATTTAATCGAGAATTAGAACGAGAAAGTGAATATGATCGACATGAATTAGAACAATCAGTTCAAACGAATGTACCCCTGCTGAACCCCCAACAGAAGGAAGTGTATGGTTCATTAATCAAGGCACTTGATGAGGGAAATTGTGGCTAATTTTTCCTGGATGCCCCGGTGGAACTGGGAAGACATTCCTCATGTCATTGATTTTGGCCACTGTTCGAGTGAGATCCGACATTGCGGTAGCAGTTGCTTCTTCTGGAATAGCGGCCACATTGTTAGAAGGATGCCGTACGGCTCATTCAGCGTTTAAACTGCCTTTAAACCTTCAAACTACTGAACAACCGACATGTAACATTGCGAAACGCTCCGCAATGGCCAAGGTTTTAGTAACATCTAAAATCATCATCTGGGACGAATGCACAATGGCACACAAACGCGCATTAGAAGCACTTGACCGAACATTGAAAGATCAGCCCAATGACTCGAGATGTTTTGGAGGCGCAATGATTTTACTGTCTGGCGACTTCCGCCAAACTGCCAGTCATTCCAAGATCGACAGCTGCCGATGAAATAAACGCTTGCCTCAAATCATTAAATCTGTGGCGCTATGTGAAGAAACTTCAGCTGGCAGTAAACATGAGAGTTGCATTGCTGAACGATCCATCTGCTGGATATTTCTCCAAGCAATTGCTGACTATCGGTAATGCCCGTGTTCCTGTCGACGGATAGAGCGGATTGATTTCATTTCCTCAGAATTTTTGCAATTTCATCTCATCGAAAGACGAGCTCATCAAGAAAGTGTTCCCGAACATCATTGCTAATCACAAAAATAACAAATGGTTGAGTGAGAGAGCAATTTTGGTGACTAAGAACAAAGATGTGAATGCTTATATGGTACAGAATATAGTGTTCTGTTGTCGTTTTCTATCAAGTTTATTACATAATCAAATGTGGTTGGTTTCATCCGAGTATAATTAAAGATCTTCTTCTCGTCTGCCTTTAAATAAAAAAAAACAGAGATGTTCTTGTCTTCATATATTGGATGAGACCAAAACTCACGTTTATTCGTATCTTCTTGTTCAAGTAAAAGAAGACAGAGGGTCGACGATATAACTAGATTCATTTCTTCCTCACTCGACGTCATGTTGGCTTCTGGAGAAATTGTTTTGTTTCACGACTTTCGTGTTTCGTCTGAAGATGATATCCAACAGCATCGAACGCTTGTTCGACGAAATTATCTGCAACAAATTGTTTCGACCAGTGAGTAAACGGCCTACTACCCCTTCATATTTTCAAAGCCATCCTCTACTGTGTACGAGAGTTCACCATATTCGTATTTGCTTTCACTACTGACACTCCATAATTTGCCATTACTTCATAGACACTTTGAACTTAGAAAACTAATATACCACCGCAGTGCTGAACTTACTTAAGTAGTTAATATTTTCCTATCAGTTAGTAGGAATAATATAGTGCTGTTTTCTCAGGTTGTTTGTAGCAGGGCTGTTTGTAACCGCCGTCTTGGCTCGCAGATATGTGGCATGCAGTATAGGAGCGATTATGTCATGTTTCAGCCATTCCATTCACTTCTTTGAACATATATGGGTCCAGATGGGAAGCCAACTTAATCCAAAACGTATTGTCCTTGATTTGGAGTATAGTTGGCAAAAACTATGGGAACATCTCTTGCAAGATAACGTACGATGCTTGTTTTATTTCATGCGCGTGCATCAAGGAACGAGGTGGTTCGACGAGGCGTTAAAGTTGCAATTATTCTCTGCTGCAGGTAGGCAGAACATTGTCCTGAAGCAATTATGTTGCGATCACGTCATTATTTTGTCTGTGCCATCACGCTTATTAAACTACGTTTGAACCCACATGTATCTTCTTGGTGCGCGAATTTTTATGTCAGTGGGTGTATTTAAAGCAATTTGTTAGTCACTAAACTGTAAAGTTATACGTTTCTATTATTATTCGTACAATTTAAATTCCAATAACAATACGTTCTAATCTATTATTTTTTTTTAAAATGCAAAGGGGATTGCGGCATCTGAATAACCAGATCCTTAAGTCCCTCTAACCCATTCAGGACCAATGCACACTATTATGTACAAAACGCCCAGGAAAGTTGTTTTTGATCATTGCAATGCTCAGTGACCAATTATCTTTCTTGTGGGAAACTGATTCATAACCGTGCTTTTGCTCTACGTTGTGAATTGTTCTTATTTATATAGCTGAGCACAAAGGTTACAGTTAATTGGTAGTGATCACGAAACAAGTGCTATGTTAGTTAAAAGTACAGCACGCATAAGAAAATTTCTAATTCGCACCACCTGGAACCAATTCTATATCGGGTCTTAACACTTTGAGTGCGGCATGTATTTACAAACATTCAAGACAAGTTGTGGGTAGCCTATATACATATATTCACGAGTGCATAAATTCTGCTGGTCACTGTAACCCCACTTACCACTGCTCTCTTCAGTCTACAGTGCACTTCAACGGACGACGTTCATATTGGCCATCTGACAGCCAATATAATGCCGAGACGACAGTGTCCCGACGAAACGTTCCTTCACAGGTAACATCACATTCAACTTATTCTGTTCATTTGAGTAATTTTACACTTCGCGAGTTGCCGACGTAAAATTACGCTGCAGCGAACTTCATGAAAACTGCTGGCAGCGTAATATTCCATTCAAAATTTGTTTTAATAATGCGGCGCATTGCAATATTTGGTCAAACTCAATAAAACTTTGTTAAGATCTGGTAACGTTTTATGGTGTCGATATAGGGTGTTCGCANGCAATATTTGGTCAAACTCAATAAAACTTTGTTAAGATCTGGTAACGTTTTATGGTGTCGATATAGGGTGTTCGCAGCAAACTGAGTCTTTTTGAGAGCCCCACTTAAGATCTACAATTAACATTGGCATGGGTCCGATCACTTTATTGACAAGTCGGTCAAGTGAAACCGTGAAATTTTTACAAAATTAAAGAAATTTATATCTGCTACCATGTAACGTTTATATGCACTTAACCATACAGATAGCAAAATAAATAATTTCCGTATTCGCAAATGTTTACCCGTCACCTCTTATTCAACGGTATGATGTGGAACTACTTTCTCTCCGCCGTAACCAACTTTACTAAGCGCATGCCAGTACTGTGCCAGTTAAAATATATGCAGGTACGAGCAGTGAAATTTTTAAAAGGTTGATTTCAAAAGTGCTGAATTAATCGTGAACAGCATCTAGCAGCCAGAGTATTAAAACGCGTTTTCGTAAATTTTACCGGTGCATCCATCGATGCACACCGGGTGTTCAGAAACTTGTGTTATGGTCGAGTTTGGTTGAATCGATGTATCCACCAGTTCAACCGGCCCGAAACGTTGGTGGGTCTGTTGGATGTGGACCGGAACATCAACCGATGAATTTTTGAACACAACCTCGCAATTATAATATACACATAAATAAATGAATAAAATGAAGCACTCGTGAACGGTAAATTCAAAGAAAGGCAAATGGAAACGTTTAGTTGTAACGGGAAAATTTCGTTCCTTGAACCGGGCGCAAACATCGCAGAAAAATGTGAGCCGAAATTTATAGTTTATAAATATAAAGCATGTTTATTAGAAAATATGACAGCGCCGTTTTAAATATTGGTTTCCTATGTTATAAAGTTATTTTGCAAGTACGGATTTAATCATTTGCATTCGTAACACAAAATGTATAAACAACCAAATGTTCGGGAATTCTCTCAATCGGTGTACACCGGTGCACACCAGAACACTCACCACTGGTGGATCTGTTGGTGGAGTTCCGAAAACGCGGTATTAAGGTGTTGGTGCTTTTATTATCCGTTCATTTAACTTCCGGTATCCGAGGCGCGAGCCTTGTGGTCGGAAACTGAAGCCTTGGCGAGCTCGGGCACAAGCTGACAGACAAGGCATTCCTGGAAAGCGGAAGAAACCACAAACCACCCCGGGACAAGTATTGGAATCGCAGTTATCTGGGTTTCTTCACAGTTGTGAGAATGCTGCCTTAAATGGAAAAGATTAGCNGGACAAGTATTGGAATCGCAGTTATCTGGGTTTCTTCACAGTTGTGAGAATGCTGCCTTAAATGGAAAAGATTAGCTGGCAATAATGCATTACTTTCAAGGATTTCTTCCTGACATACAAAAGCTTTCAGCGAAAAGACAGAGGCCAAGTAACTATAATATAATTTAATTATAATAATAATTTTTACCAGTAATTATTTATATTCTATTAAATTCTTATTATATACCATGATATATCTAATTAATATAAACAATCTCGTATTAATAGGTTAATTAGTACTGTGTTTTAATTAATTATTTAAATATGTAGTTTGATTAATTAAGGTATAAAATTAATTTATGTTGTATTTAACTATAAAATTGTTTTATAGTTTAAGTATCTTTTAAGTTCACATGGGCGCCCCCATGAGCGAATTGCATTCGTGTAGTCGCTGACTCCGGTGGCAACCCTATCCTAGCCGATGCCACCCCCTCCCCCGGGAGAAGGGGGCGAACCCCTCCGGTATTGGGATTGATGGTCCCGGGGGCTGCGGCCTGCGCCCGGTCCTCATTAACAGCCATTTATCTCCGCTGCGCGCCGCTCGCTGCCTGTCTAATTAGCCCCGACACGCCCGCCAGCCCGCGGAACACAAGGCGCGCTTGCGGAAGGCGACGGGGAGCCACCGCACTAGCCGCCTCGTCGCGACAAGTCCTGCGCTCGCGTCCTGGGTAAGGGTTGCAAGGGCGCCTTGCGCGTTTGAGGCTCGGAAGCAAGCAAGCGAGCGATAAGGGCGAGACTGACTTGCGTGCGTGGTGCTTTGTTACTCCTAAGCGCGAGGCGCTTATCTGGCGTGCAGTGTTTCCGTCGCGCTGCGTGTACCTGTGGGACTTTAGGCGGCGACCGTGTTCATCTTACTGCTGGAAAGTCTGAAGCAAAGTTCAGTCAGGTCCCTATAATTGTTTCGTATGTTTCCAACCAGTATATTATGAGATACGGCAGTGTGAAAAGCCGTGTTAGCTACGTTGGAGCGCTTCGAAATAGCGTTCAAATTTCCGTAATGTGTTGAGAGTATTATTCGTACCTCGTCAGAATGGAGTGAAGCGTAGTGGAGAGATTTGAACGGCTCGTAACATAGAGGTGAGTATGGAGAGGCGCCGGAATGCAATTGCGGGGGAAACGGGGGATGCCCGAGGAAACCCGCCGACATCGCCCGACACGATTCCCACATGCGGAAATTCGGGAGCGACCCCACCGGGAATCGAACCTGGTTCGCCTAGGCGGGAGGCGAGTAGTCGAACCACTACACCACCGCCGCCCCATACTTCGTCTGAAGAGAGATTTTTTCGTACATAGGTACAACAAAAACGCGTTTAATGATTTCGTAAAAAAAAAAAACACGTATTTAAAATACACGGCAACGCAATTCAAGCTCCAGGTAGAATGCGTTCTTAAGTGCAGTCAGCCGTTAATCTTGTTAAGTGGTTCAAGGATCCTTGCTAAGGAACAAATTTATTTTAATTTTGATTCATGGCTTATTAATGTCCTCGCTTTTATGTTTTGTTTATGTGTTGTTCAGTAGTAAAAATAACTTAATTTACTTCAAATTTTCAGGCAAAGGTGTAGTTGAATTAAGCACAGAAATATGGAAGGACGTTCTCCATTACCTAAGTTGATTACAAAAAATAAACAACCAAGGGTATATTTGTATTTTTTATAACGCCATATTTAATTATTTTTTTTTTGTAATCAGCCTTGGCTATAGAGAAATTCCAACAAATTTATTAATTTAAATTAACGTAATATTAACTTAAACAAGGAGGCTTTCATATATTTAACTAATCTACGTTCTTCATCAATTAAGTTTCCAAGTAATATTATTAATATTCTAGGCAACTGAAAAAGCAGTTTTAAAACTAATTAAGTCTGTTGAAGACCCGTTTAGTTTTCTAGGTCCTGCGGATATTTTACGGTCTTGTGAGGTCATATCGATATCTTAATTAAAAAAGTAATAATTTGACAAATAACCGTTATGGGTGTTTTTGGCGTATTTATGGTAATTTTAACCTAAAATCTTGGTTTGTATGAATTTCAAAATATTATTTTAACGCAAAGTTTGACTTCAGCTAAAGTGTTTGTTGAAGTAACATGAATAGCATAATGCAATCTGTTTGACATCTGATAGTTGATTCACCTTCAGTAAAGATTTAACTTCTGGTTGTTTTTATTTTTATTTTATATAAAATTTTGAAATTAAAATACAGGCAAAACCGCATAACAGGTTCCCAAGAAATATTATTGTGCGCTGAAACTTAACGTATTGATTTTTGCCATTTTGAAATTTGTACGAAGAAACATATAAATTAAAAATTTCTAACGTTTCATTATTATTCTAAAATTAATTTTCACCATTGTTATAAATTATTTCCTATGCTATTATTTCATATCACAACTAAAAAATATGAAATTGTAAAAGAATAGCCTTTTTGACGTTTTTAAACACGGAGAATTTTCTTCAAACGCATTACACACTTAAAATAGCCAAAATAAATATTATATGCAACGAAAATCCTTGGTGTGGTATAATGTTTAACGAGAGTTACATTAAAATTATTGCTTATATAAAATGTAGACTGAAAATGTATTCAACTTTTGTCTGTCGCTATTGCTTCTTAAACAATTTTAACTCAAATCAAAAAGATTTTGGTAGGCCCTTAAATAGACTTTTATCTAACTCGGTTAAACAAAATGCTAGCTAACAGAAGAATCAATAAAATTATTCAACGAAAAAACTAAATTAAATGGGCAATTTCACTGTGTATGCAATTTCTAATCAAAAACATAAATTAAAATATGAAAGGTAAATTATTTATATAATAAAAATAACAGAAAACTCAAAGGCTTGCATTTTCTTCAGAATCATGTTCTTCGTTAACGAAACCCATTATAATTCTAGTTCTCCATTAAAACTTAAAACATTATTAAAGAGTGAAACTCGGGATACACTAAATAAAAATTAACATTTATTTGCCGCTGTAAATAAAATTATCGTGGATTTCATTTCACTGTTTCGTTGATGCTTGTCGTCAGGGTTTTAAAATAAATTTACAAGGTAGCAACTCTAATGATCGTCAATATAAAATAATAATAATTTCACAACAAAATAAGTGATCAGTACATAGTCCATTCACGATTACTTCCAAATTTTCTGAAGCCCGGCTAAAGTTCTATTTCCAAGAAATTCATCCGCCTAATGCAAACAAAGCTTGGAAGATACGTACAGCAGATGGCCAACTCATCGCATTCGTATGCGCTCAATGTAATAATATTTTGCATAACAACTATTTCTTACTAGGCACTACGAACACACATATTTTCTCTCAGTCTTTATTCTTATTAGTTATAAATGAAATATTATAATTTTTAGGTAAAATATAAGTAAAATTTTAATTTGACCAAAAACCATGTTATTTAATGATAACACATGTATGAAACGCCTATGATACATGGCATATTTGGGAAGCAATCAAACACAAAACTATAGGACATGTGCACGGTACGTTGAATCCTAGCAAATAGTCAACTTTTCCAGCGTTAAACCATCATCTCTGNCCATATTTGGGAAGCAACCAAACACCTTATACATGGGGTGTTTCAAAAATTTGATCTAAAAAGTGTGAAGAAACCGCGAATAGACTACAGATTGTTGTAGGCCTACTAGTTATTAGAGATAATAGAAAACAGCAAACATTTTTTGAGCCAACATATTTTTGATAACGCTCTTAGCTAGTTTATTATTTTATGATTGGGTGAGTTTTTGACTCCGCTAAATTGTTTGCATACAAGTTATGAACGTTCTGTCTTATAGTATCAGAATCCTCATTGGCTCAGTGAAATTGAGTAGTAACTTCATACAAGCATGGCAGCCAATAAGAAAAGAAAACTATAGGACATGTGCACGGTACGTTGAATCCTAGCAAATAGTCAACTTTTCCAGCGTTAAACCATCATCTCTGCCTGTTATGTATACTGCTCGGAAAAAGTATAGCATATTCCCCGTTCGCCAACGAATACGTAATAATTGTGTTTATATTAGGAGTGGATCGTACCTACGTGTGAAACATAACACATTGGCATCTTACCCTCCAGCGACATGCGTATTGCACATACACAAACACAGTAGGTTCAGCCTCAGGACTTGAAAACAGTCGCAATTGAGGAATGGAACAATTTACCTCAGGGGAATGCTTAAAGATCTTGTTTTCTGCCTGCCTCGTCAGATACAAGCGTGCTTCAGGAATTGTGGAGGTCCTTCACGTAACCGAAGTTGGTCAATACATCTCAGATGACCATTGCTGATGTTATTGAAACTGACGAGATACCTTTGTTTTCGTCGTTTTTCAGTTTATGCCGTTTGTTTGTTTCATAATGGGATGATGTGATCGAGCATTGTGTTGTCTTCCGCTTTGCGTGCTATTACGAGTACAACATGAAATGTAAACTACGTTCGTTCAATATAACATCCGGGATTCTGATGTATGCTAAACTTTTTGTGAGCAGTATGTGAAAGAATACTTCGCGAGAAGACAATNGTTTATGCCGTTTGTTTGTTTCATAATGGGATGATGTGATCGAGCATTGTGTTGTCTTCCGCTTTGCGTGCTATTACGAGTACAACATGAAATGTAAACTACGTTCGTTCAGTATAACATCCGGGATTCTGATGTATGCTAAACTTTTTGTGAGCAGTATGTGAAAGAATACTTCGCGAGAAGACAATNTATAACATCCGGGATTCTGATGTATGCTAAACTTTTTGTGAGCAGTATGTGAAAGAATACTTCGCGAGAAGACAATCAACTCGGCACTCGATTGGCTAACAGCCAGCCAGAAATAAACTTTATTCTGTAGTGTAAGTGTGTCAAATGTGGCGCGAACCAATACGACGCGTGGTAAGTGGTGGAACAGGAACCAACATAAATGGCGTTCCTATATTTTAAACTATAACTGTGATAATTTTAGCTGGCTTTAAATACCAATAAATGTGTACACAGTGAGAAGTGTATAACTGCTTAAGTACCGAATTTTTAAGGGAATGTGTTATAGAAAATATTATTACCATTTAATTAATTATATGACTATTTATTGCTAGCAGTTTTAATTTTAATCGGTTGATTTATAAAATGCGGTGTATCGTGCTGAAAGTGAAATAAGAGTCCTATTAAAAGAAAGTTAATCATCCATTACGAAATATGGAATAGCACGTGTCTACCAAAGCACATCTTGTAAACTAAGTTTACTAGAAATGGGTATGGTTGAATATATCCGGAAACATGTAAACACGCTCAAATTCCTAAATGGCAATGTCTTCTGAAACTGTTAGCAAAAAACGTCAACTGTAAGCGAAGTCTCTTATCGGTTCTTACAATTATATTAATTGCAGCTCATATTTATCTGATTTTCGTAGCAGCTAATTTGAAAATTAGCTTGTCTTATATACTTTACATTATTAATTTTCCCATAGTAGCCCTGCAAGAATGTCGAATATTTTTGGCAATCCTTTGAGACTTTTCTGAAATGTGATATACATGAATGCTCAATTTTTCAAGTGACGCTGTCTTCCAAAGCAGGGGTCGGAAGAGGCTATTAACCTGTTATTTGAATGCTCACATTGAGTGCAACAAGCTTGGCAACATTCGATGCAAAGAATCAAAAGATATTTTAAGGGACAGGCGCACTAACTCACACAGAGGAAGTTAATACCATAACTCTTTATAAGCTAAAAGACGTACACGCTCATGGTTTGTCCGACATTCGAGCTTGGAACCTCGTGGTCCAAGACTTACGCTAAGCGACTTCGACCAGAGATCTTGCTGATATCCACCTTATGAAACTTTTATGTCACTTTAACAATTTATGTCTTGAAGAGGCGTTCGCAGAACTTCAAAAATCTCTCCTTTANTTATGAAACTTTTATGTCACTTTAACAATTTATGTCTTGAAGAGGCGTTCGCAGAACTTCAAAAATCTCTCCTTTATCGGAAAAATACCTGACATTTTGCTGCGTCTCTGGTTACGAATGACACTTGAGTAACGTCTCATACGTATGTCTATAATGNTGCTGCGTCTCTGGTTACGAATGACACTTGAGTAACGTCTCATACGTATGTCTATAATGGTTAGTATCTCCAAAGATTACTTCTTGAATAGTGGAACCAACAATAAAATGCGTTTTTAAAATTACTTTTGGGTATGAAAATACAGTTGGAGAAATTTCAAGTATTATAGTTACGTGGAGCCCATCGTCAGTAATGTTGTACAAGAAATTNCTTATGAAACTTTTATGTCACTTTAACAATTTATGTCTTGAAGAGGCGTTCGCAGAACTTCAAAAATCTCTCCTTTGTCGGAAAAATACCTGACATTCTGCTGCGTCTCTGGTTACGAATGACACTTGAGTAACGTCTCATACGTATGTATATAATGGTTAGTATCTCCAAAGATTACTTCTTGAATAGTGGAACCAACAATAAAATGCGTTTTTAAAATTACTTTTGGGTATGAAAATACAGTTGGAGAAATTTCAAGTATTATAGTTACGTGGAGCCCATCGTCAGTAATGTTGTATAAGAAAGTNGTAATGTTGTACAAGAAATTGATAAGTTCGTAGCTTTAAGTTTCATGTTCGCACACTTAAGTGATACACACATAATCCGAATCAGTGATATCATTCAGTGAAAAATCTTTCACTGAATGTCAGTTGATAAACTACTGATGATTTGCCAATCAAGTTAATTAACTTGGAACAAGATATTAATAGCAGTGAAATTCTTGACATTCAGTGGAAAATCACAAATACATCAGTGAAATTCAAAAACTATATTAAATAGTTATCTGGCACTGATTATCAGTTGCTCAATTCTCACTGTTTTCATAGATTTGGCTCAATTCTCACTGATTCAAGTTTAGAGTATAGAAGGTCGTGACAAATGAAAATGGAACATATGCAAAAAATTAACACCGCCATGAACTTGATGACGGACCCATGGACGGCTCAGTTGGTCATTCACTGGCCTCCCAACTCTCAAGTCCCGGGCCCCGACGGGCGAGACATTTTCTGTTGGAGAGATTCTCATGTAGGGAGTGTGACGTACACTACCCGTGGCGTGTGAGGTTTTCTCGGGGTACTCCCGTTTCCTCCCCCGTTTTCGTTCCGCCGCGTCTCCATCCCCATTTAGTCTCAGCTCACCCATTCTTCGGGTCGGGCGGAGCTACAACTCTGCTGACCTCAGGTAGGGCAGCCGGGTCCGCTTAGCGCCAGCCTCCTCTCGTCCATAAATGATTCTGCCCCAGGTGGGAACCACTTGTGGATTTTCATGAACTCGATGACTATAGTTTATTCGGGATTTCTTTACGCTTTTTTAATATAACCTTTGAAAAATCACACCATGTATGAGGTGTTTGGTAGTTTCCTAGATATGCCACGTGTCCCAAGCATTTTACTATACTTGTGTTAACGTAACAGTGCCTTATTTTCGATTAAATTGAACTTTTACTTNCTGCTGACCTCAGGTAGGGCAGCCGGGTCCGCTTAGCGCCAGCCTCCTCTCGTCCATAAATGATTCTGCCCCAGGCGGGAACCACGTGTGGATTTTCATGAACTCGATGACTATAGTTTATTCGGGATTTCTTTACACTTTTTTAATATAACCTTTGAAAAATCACACTATGTATGAGGTGTTTGGTTCTTTCCTAAATATGTCACGTGTCCCAAGCATTTTACTATACTTGTGTTAACGTAACAGTGCCTTATTTTCGATTAAATTGAACTTTTACTTTTATTTTATCTATAAAGTTTAATACTTTATATATTATAATTAATGTAAGAACAAAACAGGGAGTAAACAGGTGTGTTGGTAATGCCCAGTAAGAAATAGTTCTTATGCAAAATATTATGTAACTGAGTGCGCACGAATGCGGTGCGTTGTCCCTTTAGTGTAATTTTCTAGACTTGGTTAAGCTTCGTTTGCACGAGGCGGAGGAATATCCTGGAAGTAGAACTTCATTAGCGCTTCACAAAAGTTGGAAGTAACCGTGAATGGACTATAGTAGCCACAAGTCTATCACATTATATTGTGAAGTTGCAATACACATGTTATGTGTTACTAATCATACCATTTGTGGGGGANTAATACACATGTTATGTGTTACTAATCATACCATTTGTGGGGGAAAAATCAATTAACGTGGTCACGTGTTTAAACCATGGACTAAAAATGAAGGCCGATTTTCTTCTTGTGCAAATTTCCTCAAAATTGAAAGATCTATAGTCAACAAAACATTGTCAGAGTCACGTGGTCAACAGTGATATACGTGCTTGTTTACTTTCGGTTTGTCAATAGACCCACCCTTTCATATGAATGAACTGCAGTATTTTTATTATCTTGATTGTATTCTAGTTTTATGGAAACTGGGTTAGAGAAACTGTTAAACACTTCAGAGCTCTTACTNTTTTATTATCTTGATTGTATTCTAGTTTTATGGAAACTGGGTTAGAGAAACTGTTAAACACTTCAGAGCTCTTACTCGCGTTAAGAGTATTTTAACATAATGTCCTATCCACACTTGTTTTAATAGCGCAATTGGCATAAAAACAGCCCAGTGGTATGCGCATTCTGCCTTATATTTCCTCTGCGGTTTAAACATTACGCTCTGATCATGATGACCAAACATTAAATTGTTTTTCATATTCTGCTGTCAAAATTATCGCATTTACACTATATTTAGGGACGCCTGTTTTTCGCGATACGATATCAGGACAAGTTGTGTTCCAAAGCACTTTAGTTCAGAACCACTTTCGTGATTGGATCGTTTGAATTGTTACGCGTCTTTTCTGTCTGCCCGCGGATCACGGACGGTCATCATCGACGAAACTTAGTTCTGATTGGCTCACTCATGTAACAGGCTGTCTTAACACAAAGGCAAGCGGCCAGTAGTGAGAATGAAGACAGCAAGTGTGCACATAGGATATCGAAGTCTAGCCTCCACGTTCATCTTTTCGCGAAAAAAAACGAGGCGGCCCTAACCATGTACTTAGGGTGAGGTTGAGGTCAAATTTGTTCAAGTAAACTTAAAATAGCTCTGTGAGAACACAATTTAAAAAAAAAACTGCTACGGTTGGTGGAGGTATTCGAATCACAAGCTTGCCAAGGAATACGCAAGTTTTGGCGGCGGACGCAGTGCGCCGTTATTGCGCGCGAAGCAGGCAGGCGCGACAAACCTGCAACACGACGCGCGTAAAGCCATTCCCGCCATCTGCCGGCCCGGCCCCCGCCGGCGTAATTAAATGCAGCGTGTTCTAATTGGGCGAGGATCACCGTCAGCCTTTAATTAACGGTGTTTTGGAGCTCCCGCAAACGGCGCGCGTCAGCGAGACTCAAAAAATATGTCGGCGGCTCCCCGCATAGTAGCTTAGCGGTCGAGTTTACAGGAGCGTTCTGTTTGCGGCAGGGTCGGCGGTTTCGACCGTACACCGCTTCCAAACGGCGACAAGCCATTTCTCTTCGTTGCGTTTCGGGATGAATCACTCGTAACAGCAATCCCATGTATAGTCCATTCGCGGTTACTTCCGATTTTTCAGAAGTTCTACTTCCAGGATATTCCTCCGCCTCATGCAAACGAAGCTTAACTACGTCTAGAAAATTACAGAAGAGGAACAACGCACCATATTCGTGCGCACTCAGTATAGTAATATTATCCATGAGAACTATTTCTTACTAGGCATTACCAATACACATATTTTCTCACAGTTTTATTCATATAACTTATAAAATAAATATTTTAATGTATAAATGAAATATAATTAAAAGATTAATTGAACTCATAATAATATACTTTGTATGTTAACAACAGTATAAAATGCATTTGATGCATGACACATATGCCTACTTCGGAAACAGTCGAACACGGTATTCATGGGGTGATTTTTCATAGGTTTGATTCCAAAACTGTGAAGATACCGCGAATAGACTATAAATACTTTACTATATACATGCTGCATCGGATTGCAATCGACAAACTACGCCTGTAGATTTATCTACAATATATCTATATAAATTAAAANTACATGCTGCATCTGATTGCAATCGACAAACTACGCCTGTAGATTTATCTACAATATATCTATATAAATTAAAATCAATTGCCACATGTATGGCGGAGCATCACTTGAGAACGGCACGACCGATTTGGCTGATTTCTTGTTTATTGTGTTCGTAATTGTAAGGACAAGGTTTACATGAAAGGAAATTTTTTGGAAAATCCACGGGAAAAGTCGGAAATTTGGATGGTATTTTTATATGAAATCTTTATGTTTAAGAATTTTATTACGTGAAATGAGGCACGGTTTGAAAGTTCTGCTGTCACATGTTTTTAGAACAAAAAAAAGTGTGACATTTTGCTAAGTGATTTCATTATATTTTCTTTGTTTAACGAAAAAGAATATTGTGTTATCGGTGGTGTGTTGAAAAGATTATTTTGATGTCTTTGGATAAATGTCACCAATAAGGCGTCGAAATATCGGTCAGTTTGAGAGTTCTGATGTCACGTGTTTTTTGCGAAGTGATTTCATTATATTTTCTTTGTTCAACGAAAAAGAATATTGTGTTATCGGTGGTGTGTTGAAAAAATTATTTTGGTGTCTTTGGAAAAATGCCACCAATAAGGCGTCGAAATATCGGCCGGCGTACGCGCAACGCAAGAGAAATACATGATCGTCGAGTCAATGAGACTGATGAAGAGCGTAGACAGCGTTTGGAGGCAAATAGAATAAGAATTTCTCAAGCGCGATCAAGTATGACTCCGGAACAACGGAGACAGTCGAGTTCGACTCGCTCAGTTGGAGATAACGTAAACAATAATTTGGAACGTCGACAAAACAGACGGCCAAACGTAACAATTCGATATGAACGTTTGGCGTTCAGATACGATCCAACAATCGATTACGCCACGAATGTATCGGTCGACTTCAGAACCATGAGCACTGTTTGTCAACATTGCAATGCTTTGAGGTTTCGACATGAATCGCCAGGATTATGTTGTGCGAGCGGAAAGGTCAAATTACCACAATTGATACTGCCACCAGAGCCCGTAGCATCATTGCTTTCTAGCCAAGAACCTCAATCGAAGCATTTTTTTGCAGAATATACAAAAATACAACAGTATCTTCCAAATTACATCATTTGGAGCGAATATAACTGAGGAACGAGGTTTCAGCCCAACTTTTAAGGTAAATTCATTTTCGAGTACAAAACATATAATATACATTAAAAAAAAAAATTAAAATTCACAACGTTTCAATAAAGAATTTCATTCAAGGACAAATTCACCATCGTGCAGGAGCATTGTTGCCGCCAGTGAATGATGATCACAAATTTCTTCAGGTTTATTTCCTTGGAAATTCTGATGATGAAATCAATCAGCGTTGTGCCATCAGTCGTGCGGTAAAGCGAGAGATTATTGCACAACTGCAACAACTCTTACATGAACACAANAGTGCCATCAGTCGTGCGGTAAAGAGAGATATTATTTCACAACTGCAACAACTCTTACATGAACAAAATTAATTAGTTAAATATTTTAAAACTGCACTAGAAATGATGCCTTCGGATGATCACAAAATAGTGATCAAAACAGACAAAATACCAGCAGGCGAACATGAAAGACACTTCAATACACCGACGTTGAATGAAGTTGCCATTGTGGTCGTTGGCGAGAATTTGGAGTCTCGTGATATTGAGATTCGACGGCGTGATGGTAATAACCTTCAGCGTGTCAACGAAACCGATCGTTCGTATGATGCATTACAATACCCGCTGATATTTTGCCGAGGAGAGGATGGATATCATTTTTTGATCAAGATGATTAATCCATTAACCGGCCAAGAAACAAATAAAAAGGTCAGCTCGATGAATTTTTATGCCTACCGTTTGATGATTTGTCGAAACGAGGACAATCACATATTGGAATGCCGCAGACTGTTTCATCAGTTCGTCGTTGATATGTATGTCAAAATCGAGACGGAACGTCTGACATCTATACGTTTAAATCAGCAAAAATTGCGTTCCGAAGAATACATCCATCTGCATGATGCCATGAATGTAGATGGAAATGCAAACAATGTCGGCTGAATTACCATTTTGCCAACGACGTTCGTTGGAAGTCCGAGGCACATGCACGAATACGCGCAAGATGCGATGACCTACGTGCACCAATACGGTCGACCAGACTTATTCATCACTTTTACATGCAACCCAAAATGGATCGAATTCACACAGCTGTTACTACCCGGTAAATCATCCAGCGATCGTCACGACATTACAGCACGAGTATTCAAAGCAGAAACTCCATGCGCTCAAGGACTTCATTGTGAAGTATCATGTCTTCGGAGACGTGCGATGTTGGATGTACTCTGTGGAGTGGCAGAAAAGAGGACTGCCTCGTGCGCATTTTCTCCTGTGGATGGTCGAGAAAATAAGACCGGATGAAATTGACGCCATCATTTGCGCAGAAATTCCTGATCTGGAAACAGATCCAGAGTTGTATGAAGTTGTGACGACGAATATGATTCATGGACCATGTGGCAACCACAACCGGGAATCACCGTGTATGATCGAAAACAAATGCTCCAAACGTTATCCGCGTACTTTGTTGGCTGACACAATCACAGGTAATGACGGTTACCCCCTGTATCGTCTTCGCTCTGCAGAGGATAACAGCAGAACGATAACGTTGAAAGTCAAGAATAAAGACGTTGTAGTCGACAACAGCTGGATTGTTCCGCATTTGCCGCTGCTTTCCAAAATATTCAAAGCGTATTGCAATGTTGAGTACTGCAATTCTATCAAGTCCATAAATAATGTTTGCAAGTACGTCACGAAAGGAAGCGACATGGCTGTATTTGGTATTGCAGCTCCTGATGCTAACGATGAAGTTTCGCAATATCAAATAGGAAGATACGTCAGCAGCAATGTGGCGATTTGGATAATCTTTTCATTCGTCATACACGAACGCCATCCCACTGTGGTCCATTTAGCTGTGCACCTGGAGAATGGACAACGAGTTTATTTCACGGTAGCAAACGCAGCGCAGAGAGCTGAACGACCACCAGCGACAACGCTGACAAGTTTCTTCGCGACATGCGCAAGTGATCCATTTGCGAGAACACTGCTTTACTCAGAGATGCCGAGATATTTTACATGGAACGCATCTTCAAAAAAATTCCAACGTCGGAAACCGGGAAAGCCTGTTCCTGGATACGTGAATGTATATTCAACCGATGCATTGGGGCGCATTTACACAGTTCATGCGAGCAATGAAGAATGTTTTCACCTGCGTTTGTTATTGGTTAATGTTCGTGGACCGATTTAATTTGAATTTCTACGAACTGTCAATCGCGAATTGTGTGCAATATATCGAGAAGCGTGTCAACGTTTATATTTGCTCGAAGATGACATTCATTGGGATCATACACTTGCTGATGCTGTTATTTCGTCTACTGCGCATCAAATTAGATCACTTTTTGCCATCATCATTTCAACGTGTTTTCCATCTAACCCACTTATTTTATGGAACAAATACAAAGACAATATGGCTGAAGATATTTGCATTGAGTGCGTACAACAACAGCGAATCCTGAACTTGACTTTAACGTGGAGATCCACAACGAGGCGTTGATTTCTATAGAGGATTTGTGCCTGATGATATCCGGCAAGATGTTGCACGAATTAGGAATGCCAGCGCCGAATCGCCCCATGCACTATGCATTCAATAGAGAATTTGAACGAGAACGGCAATACGATCGAGATGCTTTGAGTCAATCAGTACGAACAAAGGTCCCACTTTTGAATCAGCAGCAGAAAACCGCGTATGATACATTGATGATAGCAATCAACGACGGCTACGGAGGAATATTTTTCCTCGATGCACCTGGTGGAACTGGCAAAACGTACCTAATTTCATTGATTTTAGATTCGATTCGCGCACAAGGTCAAATAGCGCTGGCTGTAGCTCATCAGGGATCACTGTCACATTGTTAGAAGGAGGACGAACAGCCCATTCTGCGCTCACACTGCCACTGAATTTGCAAACGATAGATGAACCGACTTACAACATTGCCAAAAATTCAGCAATGGTGAAAGTACTACAGAATAGCAAAATAATAATTTTGGATGAATATACGATGGCGCACAAATGAGCATTGGAGGCACTCGATCGAACGTTGAAAGATTTGCGCAAAAATCAGGACCTCTTTGGAGTTACGATGATTCTGCTGACCGGCGATTTTCGGCAAACGCTGCCAGTCATTCCAAGATCAACAGATGCCGATGAAATAAACGCTTGCTTGAAGTCATCGGATTTGTGGAGATACGGGAAAACTCTCAAGTTAACAACGAATATGCGAGTCCAGTTACAAAATGACGAACCGGCGGAAGTGTTTTCCACAAAATTATTAGACATTCGCAACGGAAAAATTCCGATTGACGCTTCCACTGGCCTCATTTTGTTTCCACCTAATTTTTGTCAATTCACAACGTCGAAAGAAGAATTGATCACGAAAATGTTCCCGAATATTGGTGTAAATTACAGAAACAATGTTTGGTTGAGCGAACGAGCTATTTTGGCAGCGAAAAATGACGTAGACGATTTGAACATAAAAATTTAAAGCCACATCGCTGTCCAACTGCATTCATTTAAGTCGATCGATTCAATTACCGATCCAGACGAAGTGGTCAATTATCCAATTGAATTTCTGAATTCATTGGATTTGCCAGGAATGCCGCCGCACAGTTTGCAGCTCAAGGTCGGCTCGGCGATAATCATGTTACGCAATATGAACCAACCGAAACTATGTAATGGAACAAGACTCGCTGTTAAGAAGCTGATGAACAACGTGATTGAAGCAACGATAATCATAGGAAAGTTCAAAGGCGAGGATGTTCTGATTCCAAGAATACCACTGATTCCAACCGATTTACCGTTTCAATTTAAGCGTGTCCAGTTTCCTGTTCGTCTTGCACTCGCAATGACGATTAATAAATCGCTAGGCCAATCGTTGGAAATGTATGGAATAAACCTTGAATTGCCATGTTTTTCCCACGGGCAGTTGTACGTGGCGTGCTCGAGAGTAGGTAAACCATCGGCGCTATTCGTTTTTCTCTCCGAACGGAAAGACAAAAAATATCGTTCATCACCAAGCGTTGCGATGAGCGCATTACTTAATTTTTGTAAATGTTTGTAATATTAAAATATGGGTGCTATGCAACCTGGTCTCAACATTAAATCCTAATTAATATAATCTGTATATCTATCTTCTATGTATATCTATTTTTGTATAAATTGACAGGGCAACGACTGTCTGGTCAGCTACGCCTGTAGATTCATCTATCATTTATAATATTATAAATGTGAAAGTGTGTTTGTTTGTTTGTTTGTCCTTCTTTTACGTCGCAACGGAGCAACGGATCGACGTGATTTTTGCACAGAAATAGTTGGAGGGCTGAAAGGTGATATTGGCTACTTTTCAACGCGAGAAAATATCTCAAAAAATTTACTTAATATCTAATTTATTTTAATCATTCTATGTTAAACAACATATCAATTGTAGTTTTAAAAATTGACAATATATTGTGTTCAAATAGTTTCAATTGACTGCAATTGCTTTTGGTTTCCTTTGTTTCGCTTTTCGTTTTGATTTTCTTGTTTNTAGTTTCAATTGACTGCAATTGCTTTTGGTTTCCTTTGTTTCGCTTTTCGTTTTGATTTTCTTGTTTAGGAATATCCTAATATTGTTTAATTTATTAGACTGGATTGACCTGATTTGCACTTTGAATTGGATTTGTTGGTTTGGTATTGGTTTTTGTTTACTTTTTAGACTGTATTTTTTTTTTGTTTAATTTTTCATAGTCTGTTAAATAAATAATGCCTCGCAAACGAAAATCAAGTCTTTGAAGAGCATCGTCTCAAGCACAAGCGAAAAGATTTGCTCGATCGCAAGAGTCTTCAGAAGATGCCGAACTGAGAAGACAAGAGCAAGCACA
>NQII01000808.1:379777-393211 GCA_002778355.1 Clitarchus hookeri
AACTACGACTGGAAGAACAAGCAGAACGACAGGCTGCTTTAAAGGCATCCGAAACACCTGAACAGTCACAAGTGAGAAGTATCGCAAACGTGGAACTCCAAGCGGAACGTCGACAAGCTTTTCAAAGAAAAACTTGATCTGTGTTTAATGACACGGAATTTCATTAGGATCCCTTAATTGATTATAATAATCACAAGCTTATTGTTATCGGACCCATGGACAAGTCGTGNTTAGTGACATAGGCTACTTTTTATCACGAGGAAATATCTCATTCCCTCAGGGAAATTCTTATTGGAAAATTAAAATACACAAACTGAATAACAATGCAATGTCAACAATGCAACGTCGCAACCGAGCAACGGATCGACGTGATGTTTTGCACAGAGATGGCTGGAGGACTGGTTAGTGACATAGGCTACTTTTTATCACGAGAAAATATCTCATTCCCTCGGGGAAATTCTTATTGGAAAATTAAAAAGTACACAAACTGAATAACAATGCAACGTCAACAATGCAACGTCGCAACCGAGCAACGGATCGACGTGATTTTTTGCACAGAGATGGCTGGAGGACTGGTTAGTGACATAGGCTACTTTTTATCACGAGAAAATATCTCATTCCCTCAGGGAAATTCTTATTGGAAAATTAAAAAGTACACAAACTGAATAACAATGCAACGTCAACAATGCAACGTCGCAACCGAGCAACAGATCGACGTAATTTCTTGCACAGAAATAGTTGGAGGGCTGAAAGGTGATATTGGCTACTTTTTATCGAGAGAAAATATCTCAAAAAATTTACTTAATATGTAATTTATTTTAATCATTCTATGTTCAACAACATATTAATTGTAGTTTTAAAAATTGAAAACATATGGTGTTCAAATAGTTTCAATTGACTGCAATTGCTTTTGGTTTCCTTTGTTTCGCTTTTCGTTTTGATTTTCTTGTTTAGGAATATTCTAATATTGTTTAATTTATTAGACTGGATTGACCTTTGATTGGCCTGATTTGCACTTTNTCTAATATTTTTTAATTTATTAGACTGGATTGACCTTTGATTGGCCTGATTTGCACTTTGAATTGGATTTGTTGGTTTGGTATTGGTTTTTGTTTACTTTTTAGACTGTATTTTTTTTGTTTAATTTTTCATAGTCTGTTAAATAAATAATGCCTCGCAAACGAAAATCAAGTCTTTGAAGAGCATCGTCTCAAGCACAAGCGAAAAGATTTGCTCGATCGCAAGAGTCTTCAGAAGATGCCGAACTGAGAAGACAAGAGCAAGCACAACGACAAGCTGCTTTGAGAGCCGCTAAATCGCCTGCTCAGATTCAGGAAAGACTCAAAGAGCAGGCCGCACGCCAGGAATATCTCAGGATATTAGAGACTCCTGCCTATACTCAACTCCGTCGAGATGAACAGGCAGAGCGTCAAGCCGCTTTGAGAGTCTCAGAAATGCGTGAACAAACGCAGNAAATCGCCTGCTCAGATTCAGTAAAGGCTCAAAGAACAGGCCGCACGCCAGGAATATCTCAGGATATTAGAGACTCCTGCCGGTACTCAACTCCTACGAGATGAACAGGCAGAGCGTCAAGGCGCTTTGAGAGCCTCAGAAATGCGTGAACAAACGCAGCTGCATTTAGATGAACAGGCTGAGTGTCAAGCCCTATTAAGAGCCTCCGAAACGCCTGTTCAGATCCAACTACGACTGGAAGAACAAGCAGAACGACAGGCTGCTTTAAAGGCATCCGAAACACCTGAACAGTCACAAGTGAGANCCTAACTACGACTGGAAGAACAAGCAGAACGACAGGCTGCTTTAAAGGCATCCGAAACACCTGAACAGTCACAAGTGAGAAGTATCGCAAACGCGGAACTCCAAGCGGAACGTCCACGAGCTTTTCAAAGAAAAACTTGATCTGTGTTTAATGACGCGGAATTTCATTAGGATCCCTTAATTGATTATAATAATCACAAGCTTATTGTTATCGGACCCATGGACAAGTCGTGCCGGTTTTGTAGCGCTTTGAAACGGAAATATGAGACCGCAGGGATGTGCTGTTCCAGCGGGAAAGTTTCCCTTCCTTTACATGGTGAGCCAGAAGAGCCTCTGAAAACTATGTTTTTGTATGACGTTGATGAATCACGGCACTTTTTAAATAGGATCATAAAGTACAACTGACGTTTCCAAATTACATCTTTTGAAGTTGACAGAGAGATAATAATGCCCGGATTTTCGCCAACGTTTACTGTTCAAGGGCAAGTTTATCATAGAATAGGTGCGCTTTTTCCAGCTGTCAATGAACAGCATAAATTCTTGCAGTTATATTTCATTTATAACGAAGAAATTGAAACAAACCGCCGCTGCCAATTTATTCAAGTAATTGAAAGAGACACTGTGTTTAAAATTCAAAGAATGTTGCATGAACACAATATCTTGATAAACACATTTAAAACCGCTTTAGAGAACCTGCCTCAAGAGGATTTTAAGGTAGTCACCCATGCTGGTCGGACTCCGCGTGGAGAGCATGAGAGGTGCTACAATGCGACTTTAATTAATGAAATCGCTGCAGTGGTGAGCGGCGACCAGTTCTCATCACGAGACCATTGTCCTGCGAGCACATGACAATGCGTTGACACGGGTAGCCGACACTCATGAGTTTTATGACGCCCTGCAATATCCGTTGATTTATTGCAAGGGACAAGAGGGATATCATTTTGAAATTCCACGCATTAACCCTATAACAAAACAGCCTGTTCCGAACCAAAATATTTTCGTGTATGGATTTTTATGCGTATCACATGATGTTGCGAGAGAATGATTTCAACCTCTTCGCGCGGTGCAGACAACTTTTTCATAAATTTCTGGTCGACATGTATATCAAAGTAGAAAGTGAACGCCTCTGCTACATCTCTTTAAATAAAAAAAAGCTGCGAGTTGAGAATTACATACATCTGCAAGATGTTATTAATAGCGATGATGCTAATGCAAACCCCTGTGATTGAGGTAAAAAGGTAATTCTTCCGTATTCATTCGTCAACAGTCCCCGCTACCTGCACGAATTCACCCAGGATGCATTCGTCTATGTACGGAGTTACGGTAGACCCGATCTTTTTGTCACTTTCACTTGCAATCCCTCATGGAAGGAAATTATAATGCCTGGACAAAAAGCTACTGACAGACACGATTTAGTTGCCAGAGTATTTCGTTTAAAAGTACAAAACACAATAAATGTTATTACCAAAGGCAAAATATTCGGAGACGTGCAGTGCTACATGTATTCCATTGAGTGGCAAAAACGAGGTTTGCCACATGTGCACATCCCTTAATATTGCTCAACGAGAAGCTGCGCCCCAATCAAATATACGACTTAATAATCTCTGAGATTCCGGATCCAGCACAAGATAAAGATTTGTACGACACCATAGTCCGAAACATAGTTCACGGTCCATGTGGCGTGCATAACCCAGCATCGCCTTGCGTGAAAGGTGGGAAATGTACAAAAAATATCCACGAACGATACTGAAAGACACAGTGCACAATGACAAAGGCTACCCGTTATACAGACGCACAGCACCAGAAGATAGTGGTAGGAAAGTCACTGTCAAGGTTCTCAGCGGGGCGTTCGTAACCTTTGACAATAGCTGGGTTGTGCCATATTCGCCCATTATATGTAAAATGTTTAATGCTCACATTAATGTAGAATCTTGCAGCTCTGTCTACGCTTTTAAATATATATGCAAGTATATAGATAAAGGAAATTATCAGGCGATATTCAATCTCAGAAATGAAGGTGGGGTGCTGCCCGTTAATGAAGTCCAGACCTTTCAAGCAGGGCGTTATGTCAGTAGCAAAAAGGCAGCGTTGCGACTCCTTGGTTTCCCCTTACATAAGAGACATCCAACTGTTACTCATCTTGCCGTGCACTTGGAAAACGGGGAGCGCGTGTACTTTAATGAGAATAACTTCAATGAAAGGGTCTCATCACTGCCCAAGACCACACTCACTACTTTTTCCAGCTTTGTCAGACCAATTCTTTCGCAAAAACTTTGTTGTATGCCGAAGTCCCCAGTTACTACACTTGGAACACTTTAAGAAAGTAGTGGAAACGCTGCGTTCAAGGCACTCCTGTTGAAAATTGGCCTGGAGTTAAATCATCAGATGCTCTCGGCCATGTGTACTCCGTCCATGTAACAAATTTTGAATGTTTCTGTTTGCGTATGCTGCTGCACCACGTCCGAGGTCCGACAAGCCATAGGGACCTTAAAGCTGTCAATGGTCAGGAAAGCGCATCGTAAAGAGACGCATGTGAAGCTCTGCGTCTGTTAGAAAATGATAATCATTGGGACGAAACCATGGAGGAAACCATTCAGTGCAATCCCCAACAGTTGTGGGATAAGTACAAAGAGTACATGGCGTAAGGCATTTTGCAACAGCTACAGCAGACACACACGGACATGAAATTTAATGAACACATTTATAACGAAGCATTTGCAAAAATTGAAGATAAAATAATGGCAATTGTGGGGAAAAAGTTAAGCGATTTCAGAATGATTAGCCCTCCACGATCAGACGCAAGTGACTTAAGTGACGAAATTGTTCGAGAGTTAAACTATGATGTCCCAGCGTTGCAGCAGCAAGTGACCGAAATGGTGCCCCGGATATTACCGGAACAAAGACACGTGTTGGCCAAGTGTTACGTCAAGTGGAGTCAGGGAATTGTGCACTTTACTTTCCAGATGCCCCTGGTGGAACGGGAAAAACATTTTTGTTAAATTTATTTCTGGCCCATATATGAAAATACAAATAAATTGCTGTAGCCGTGGCTTCCTCCGGCATAGCCGCCACACTAATGAGCATTCCGTGTTAAAGTTGCGAATGAATCTTGCTCAGGAAGATCACCCATCTGTAATTTTAGTAAAAATAGCGCTCGGGGTACAATGCTGCGTCAATGTAATACAGCCATTATGGGAGGAATGGTTGTATTACTGGCTGGTGACTTCCGCCAAACTCTACAAGTGATTCAGAGGGGCACACCTGCAGTTGAAATCAGAGCCTGTCTCAAGTCGCCAAGCTTATGGGCAAATGTCAAGAAATTCAACTTGACGACAGATATGAGAGTGCACCTCTACAATGACATTGATACAGGACATTATGCTGATACACTATTAAAAATTGGAGATAGGCGGTTAGAAACAGATGCAGAGGGCTTTGTGTCACTAACGGGGGATTTTAGTAATTTGGTGCAGAGTGAAACGGAACTGATTGCTAGCGTTTACCCAGATCTACAAAGAAATATAAATGACGACCAGTGGCTATGTAAAAGAGCGATTCTAGCATAAANAAAAAATGTCATCGTTAATAAAATGTAATACTGACATTTTGAAAGAGGTACAAGGAGAAACAACGGAGTATTTTTCAGTAGACACAGTCATGGACACATAACAGAGTACTTCATATCCTGTAGAGTTCCTGAATTCTCTAGAGTTGTCAGGTGTGCCCTCACTTTAAGCTCAAATTAAAATTAGGCGATCCGGTCATGCGTATTCGAAATTTAGATGCACCGCGATTATGTAACGGGACGAGGCTTCACGTCACACAACTTGGGTGGAACATAATTGGTGCCACTATTCTGACAGGAGTAGGAAAGGGCGAGAACGTAATCATCCCCCGGATCCCTATAATCCCCACAGACATTCCGTTCCAATTCAAAAGGTTTCAATTCCCTCTCAAGCTTAGTTTTGCTGTTAACAATAAACAAAGCGCAAGGGCAAACATTACAGGTAGCGGGGGTGCACTTGGAAAAACCGTGCTTCTCTCATGGCCAGCTCTATGTCTCATGTTCGCGTGTGCCCAATGCCCAAAATCTCCACATCTTAGCGCAGATGGAAATACTTACAACATCGTGTACAGTAGCGTTATAAAATAGTGCTCTGTTCTGTGTTTATGGTCAACGTCTGTCTACTGACAAATGCCGTTATTTCTCCCTATAATTTTGTTACTATAACCACGCGAGCGACGCTGCGGTTAAAAGCTAGTCACGAAATAATAAGTAGACAACATACATGCCTATGATTAATGGTTTAAGGTGATTTGTAGGGTCGGTGCACGTTTTGAAGATTCCTGTACCAATAGCTAATTAAAAATATGACGTAAAGTATTTCAGATGGAACAGTGAATATCTGCTTAATGAGTAAGTGAACGAAGATCTACCAAGACTGTAAAATTATTTCAAGGAAACATTTGGAGTGGCCTGGTTATTTTATCACGCTAATGTTCGTGAGACAGAAGGTTAAATACGCTTGAAATAGTAGATTATTATTTCACATGTCAAATTACTGAAAAATCTCGCTTTGCGGTACTACTCTTTAACCTACCGTTTTATATACAAATGAGCTTTAATTTCAATACAGTTTTCCAACGCCTGGCAGGTAGGAATACGCTGAAATCGGTATCACATAGTTGCGGAAAACCAAAGACGTCATTATCTACGGGGGCACAATTTCGTGAAAATGTCCCTATATTTTTCTTTAATGTACAACAAATCCAAAATGATTGAAAATATGTCTGCTTGCCGATTTTGTGCACTGATAATCGCACGAGTAAATACAGCATATAAGGGCTAAGGATAATTTACAGGATAGTTAATTAGCTTGCGAGTTTTAGTCAATAAATTTAGATTCACGGGGTTATGAGGGAGGGGGGGGGGTAGGTTACATTATAAACTAATTGCTGATTATGCGAGTTACTAGTATTGATATTATTATTATATTTCCACGTCACACTGTTTCATTGGCCAAATAAGCTAGCTTTACAGAGATACTTCTACAAGGTTTCTGTATTTTTGTGTTATCTTGTGTGAACAGCTGTTTAGAATTACACTGTTCTGTGTCAAAATAATACTAATTAGTGTTGCAAAGAATTGAATATGACAGAATTTTCCTTTGATTATCCCCTCCTCCTACCCCCTCAACCACCTTCACCAGTTACGGAGACATCGCTGCTCTGCTATACTTGGAAGTAAATTGTTAATTTCTCGTTTATTTGTAGAAATAATTGTAATTATACATTCTTATAATCGTCTATTTGCCATTATTTTTTGTCTTGTTTGAATAATGGTATCTGATCATGCAGAATGTGTCTGCCATAGTAAAAGTCTGCATTAGTTGTCTACGTACATCGGGCAATGGAATGATTTACATCTCCAGAAAAGCTCTGATCTCTATAGCGTAATCTCTGTGCACTCATTCGTTCCTAATTGTCTGAATCTGTCCCCAAGATGAATATGGTGTCAGCAAATTTACTTGCACTGTTTGAAGTCATTCGAGATTTCCATACCAGTTTCCTGAGACCTTCGTCTTTCCGAAAGGAAAAGGCACGAAGACGTCGCCGATGAAGGAAATGGAGGATACGACGACAAACGTATTAAGGAAAGACGGAAGTTCCTGGCAGAGCAGTTGTATGGGGGAGGGGGGAGTGGAAGGACGGTGCAGACGTGGAAGAAATGGCGGAAATGGCACGGAACGGTAAAGCGCATAGGAAGACACAAAAAAACCTTCCATATAAAATGTCTAAGGAATCGTGCCATTCTTCCTGTTCGATGAAAGAAAGAGAGAAAGGGGGCGAAAGTGCAAGAGCGAAAAAGATTGACGTACATTTGGGTGAAAGAGAAAAGGGATTGGGGAAGGGGAGGGAGTCCCCACGTCTTTCAGAAGGCGCCAGTGCTACACTCTATTGAGCTATTGACTAACCTTCACATCTACCTCTGCGCTCTTAATACTTCTCTCAGTTACAGTTATTATCGTTTCTTCAAATGTTTTGTTATTGTTTATAAATGCCCGCTGATAAATTATTCAAATAAATGTCAGTACCATCAGAGAATTGCTAGCAGAACAACGGATATGAGTATTAGTTCCTGTGGTGATTTAGTTATTTGTTACCTCGACGTTACTCCGTTAATTAGACTACTGAACCATATACAGAATGTTCAGAAACTCAATGCCCAAACTCCAGAAATAGTTCCTTTGGACCAACAGTAAAGTATTTTTATATACTTTAATTGTGTTCAAAGTTGCTGTGTACAACACCTGCAGAACAAGGCTGTGCGATCATGCATGTAGGACAAGTTTCATAGGTCGTAGGCGTGTATTATTACATACGCAGACCTTTGGTCTGTGTTGTTCGGTGTTCTCGTCAGCCATAAAGTCGATTCGCGATCAGTATGGTTTACGTAAGGGACGCTGCATGAGAACGTGCACGTGTAAGAAAGAAAACGTGATGTTACATTGTGAATGTATTTGTCTTGTGTTAAGCCAATAACACGCGACTCGGAATTAACACGATGTTCGTGAAGTTGTGATTTAGAAGTGTTCTTTTTAACGAAAGTGTTAATAAAAGATTGTGTACATATCTCGGCAAGCGCTACCTCCTCGAACGCACTTGATGACAAACGCCACCCTTCGGCATCAGTTGCAACTGTTTGTGACCATTGGGTTACGAGGAGATATTTGTGCGGCTCTTAAAATTGAGGTCTTGAGAGTCGATGGTGTAGCGAGTATGGAGCAGCGCCGGAATGCAAGGGCAGAGGAAACGGGAGATCCTCGAGCAAACTAGCTGACGATTCCCACATGCGAAGATCCGGGAGCGTCACCGCCGGGAATCGAACCAGGTTATTTTATGCGGGAGGCGAGTAGTCTAACCACTACACCACCGTGGCCCTCATTGGGTTAGATCGTCGGTATAAACGTGCTTGTAATCGCAAAAGTGGTGTTTATTAATATTTGGTTTACTTTCGAAGAAGTCTGTGATACGGGATGTGTGACGTCTCGTCCTGTGTCCATACGGGAAAATTCTTTCAGCCCCAGGATGCGGGAAATCCCGTGTAATACGGGACAGTTGGCAACCCTGCGTCTAATGCCTCTTTCAGACGTTACTGTTTTTCGCCGCAAACGGCACAGCGGCATCACCGAAAACACAACGGCGCGCATCATCACGTGTGAAATTTCCCATACGCACCCGTCGTTACTTCTAAACACAGCGCCGTGCTGTCCACGGCGCCCTGCGGGGAACCGTATCGTCTGAAAGAAGTCTAAGCTGGACTCACAACCATCCGTCGCATCCGTCAGACGCCCGTCCGTCCGGCCGTCACGTGATCTTCAACCAATCGCAGCGCAACTTTTTTTTCTGACCGTCCATCCGTCAAATATTTTCCAAACTTTTACTTTCGACGGACGGACTGATGGGCCACCGCCGTTTAACGACATTCCTTAGACGAGATCATGCACGTTGAAATAAAATGCAAGGCGGTGGATCCGTGTTTATTTATATTTAGTGGTAAATTAAAAATATTCTTATGTAAAAAAAAATAGTGTATATTCTTATTACGTAAAATAAATTGTTTTCCAAAAATGTTTCTTTCTCGAAAATGTATTTCNGGGAACCGTATCGTCTGAAAGAAGTCTAAGCTGGACTCACAACCATCCGTCGCATCCGTCAGACGCCCGTCCGTCCGGCCGTCACGTGATCTTCAACCAATCGCAGCGCAACTTTTTTTTCTGACCGTCCATCCGTCAAATATTTTCCAAACTTTTACTTTCGACGGACGGACTGATGAGCCACCGCCGTTTAACGACATTCCTTAGACGAGATCATGCACGTTGAAATAAAATGCAAGGCGGTGGATCCGTGTTTATTTATATTTAGTGGTAAATTAAAAATATTCTTATGTAAAAAAAATAGTGTATATTCTTATTACGTAAAATAAATTGTTTTCCAAAAATGTTTCTTTCTCAAAAATGTATTTCNAAAAAAAATAGTGTATATTCTTATTACGTAAAATAAATTGTTTTCCAAAAATGTTTCTTTCTCAAAAATGTATTTCCAACCACAATGTACATCAAACGAAAGAAAGATCGCGATCTAAAGTTGTCACAATGAAATTTTGCCGTACAGAAAGATTGATGGACGAAGGATAGCTGTGAATCGCTTTCAACTGACGGCCGAAAACACAGACGTATTACTGACTGACGGTTGTGATGAATGGTAGTGAGCATAGACTAAAGATGAGGTATACAGCTTATGCGTTTTCTGCGCACGCACCCAACATTAATCTACCCCAAAGGAACACAACTGTCAAAGTCACATGGTCAACAGTTGTAAACATGTTTGTTTATATCTTAATTTTTAAATGGCAATCACTATTATATGTATAAGTAAAATACTTTAACCGATGTCAATTTAATCAAACTNTATCTTAATTTTTAAATGGCAATCACTATTATATGTATAAGTAAAATACTTTAACCGATGTCAATTTAATCAAACAGCATTACAAATGGCATCTCAAAGCATTTTTTTTTACTAATCAGTATTCTAACCTCGAATTCAATCCACGCCATTTTTACTAACCGTATTGGCAGAAAAGCTGTTCAATGTTGGGACACGGAGATTGGTTGTGCGCAGCCCGCGAGATCGGTCCACCTCGTCTTTATTGTAAGGTTGCGAGTCCGGCATAGGTGTTGCGGTTTCCATCGCGAACTGAGCCTCAGCCAGGCATATATGGCGCACCGCAGCCGGCGCCTCTCCCAGTCGTGGTCGTTCCACGCCAAGGGCAGCAGTTTGTCGCTGCCTCCCGGCCAGGGGAGAGTTATCGCGGACGTTAACCACCGCTCAGCGACGCATTCCAAAATAAATAGACCCGTTCTCGGAAGGAAGGGATGCAGCAGTGGCAATGGGCTCCCGCGGGGGGTTGCGGGCGGCAGACGGAGGCAGAAAGGGTTGTGGAGACGGGCGCGGGCTCTGCGGTTTAAAAATAATGTTAGCGTTGAGGTGGGTTCACGGGGAGGTTATACCGGGAAACGCACAGGCCGTGAAATGTAGACAGGCTGTCTGACCTGTGAGCAGCCCCCCCACCGACTTGCAGCTGTGGTCGGTGGGGAGCTTACAACTTAACACAAGCCGCGACAAGGTCCACAGAGCTTCGGTATTTTAAAAGGCTGTTTGTTTACTGTAAAGTGAGCACTTGTAAAATCAACTTTTGTAAAATGTCACTCTCCCTACCTGCATATATATATATATATATGTATATTAGCNCAGCTTAGGTATTTTAAAAGGCTGTTTGTTTACTGTAAAGTGAGCACTTGTAAAATCAACTTTTGTAAAATGTCACTCTCCCTACCTGCATATATATATATATATATGTATATTAGCGGGCACACAGACTGGCATGCGCCCAGTAAAGTTGGCAACGAAGGAGACAAAAGTAGTTCCATGTTTTAACGTCGAAACATATCTGAATAATAAAATTATTTTTTTTGTGCATATATGTTTAAGAATGAGCAAATTTGTAAAATATTTATATTCCCGATGATTTCACAGTTTTATTTAATTTTATTTGCTTTTTTTCAATGAGTGCCAAGCAAGACGATGAATTATTAGTTACCTTATATTATGGTTAAATACGTAAATACAGTAGGATAACAGCAGCTATGCAGCACGTGCGTATTTCTAAATAACACTTCAAAAATAACCTGTGCCAAATCAGATGTTATCATGTCAAGCCTTGCACCTTCCACAGAGTACCGGGTTTTCCTCTTTAATGTTTACACTCTTTGAACGGGGGAAAAAAAAAGAAACTTTTAAAGACAATCTGACGGGACGGCTTGCATTTGGCGTTAGAAGGACAACGTTGGGTGTGAGCGAATGTTAATAACAATTACAAATGTTCGCCACCAACAGCAAGACATCGTCTGCAACTCCGCAGAGCAGAACAACAAATAGTAGCTACGGTTTCCATGGGAGAGGATTCGCAGGCGGTCACAATTGTCTCTCTCAGGGCGCCCAGTGTCTGTAACTTTGTGTTGTGCACCGTGTTCTTCAGAATTCCCCGCAGATAAAACTATTAATGGTGTTAAATCTGGAGATCTGGGATGATAGTCAATTCTTCCTCGTCGGTCTATCCACCTACAGACGAGATGTTTCAACCAGAAGCTGGTATACAGGCCAGCGGGCTGATCAGAACATCACATATCTCAAGACTCGGTTCACTGAGAAGCTGTTTTGTCGGTGCGTACCGCACTCCCAACCTGAGTATGAACGTAATGCGTTTCGTTGTTGCACCGCAAATTTCTGAGTTTTATGAAGTCGCAGCGTTGAAAATCTCAAGATGTGAGTAGCGAACCTACGTTTTGTGCGGTCATTATCGCAACTGTCACGCGCTCTTCACCACGAGTGCGATAGTCCGCGGAGAGCTGGAAATAAACGCTGCACGTAATTTACTTTCAGCTAATTAACCAACAAATAAACACAATGCATTCTAACATGATGTTAAACACTCGGAATTATTAGCAAGATATATATTTTGTGTAGTTGCAGCAGTCCATGTAGGTTATTGTTGGATGTTTGCTGCGGCAGTTCGAGTTTATTTTCTCAGTCAACAGATGTCGCGCTGGGTGTTATGTAAGTTTATAAACCACAAGTATAAATAGTTAACGAAATTGTCGCACACGTTATTCGTAGTGCCTTTTTTCAATTAAATCTATAATTCTAGGTAGGTGTTTACGTCTGCTTGGACAAAATTACTAAATAAAATTTATTTAACGATTTTTAGTGTATTAGTTTGTTCTGTGACGTCACAGAATTTTAAAATGCTTCTAAGTTTAACGAAACGTGCCTCTTTAAGAGTGTCAGCGAAGATCCTACCATTTTATGACTTAATAATAAAAATAAAGGTTTGTTGCACGTCCCTAAACCTTTTTTTAATGTTTTGTACCTGAATGTTCATACTTAAAAATGACCGTGAAAACACCCGTTCGAACCATTTTCACTATTACAAAAACATGCTTTAGAGAGAAATGGAGGAACTGGCAAACGTATACAGACGCGTAACATTTCGTAAATGCTATTCGCGAGCAGACCTCACTCAGACACGTTGGACGGTTTTTTTAATGAAACGTTTTCTGCTGGAGCTCTGCACGCCGTTCGGCGGCCTACCCAGGCGGCCATCTTAAACTAATGACGTTCTGTGCGTTCATAAGTTGTGTCTACACCTGATGCGCTCACCACTCTACGATACGTTTTTCCCGCCACGTGTCCTAGTTTAAACTTCAGAAATGAATAACATATTTAACTTGCTTTGGCACATTGCACAGACCAGTGTAACCCACAACACCTTCAAAAACGCCGAAAACGACGTGCATGTTTTGTTATTGTGACTTTTAACAGGTGTTACTCTTCCGTAGGTTTCATGGGAGGCAAGGAAAGTTGCGTTTGGATAGTATGCATTTCAGCCATTTATTCCCGAGCAATCTGATGTCTTCGTGGCACTGCCCACGCCGTTTCCGTTTTGCTGATCCAGCACGCCCTTTGTTGTCCTTGTATTTTGAGGATTAACCATTTGAGGTTTTTTTTTTTTTTTTTTTTTTTAATTTTACTCTT
>NQII01000808.1:393241-436009 GCA_002778355.1 Clitarchus hookeri
GCCGATTTGTGCAGTTTTCTTGTCGTCGCCCACATGCTCGTTTACTGGTCGGTCCTCGCCAAGCTTGTTCTTGCAGAATATCTCACGCGCACTCGCTTTGGCGCATGCAGATAGCGCACTTCCACGCATACGCTAATTTCCGGTGTCGTCATTGCGGCGAGAAGGGCCCGTGGGCGAAATGGCGCGCTCACAACATCGTGTAGAAAGTTGCCCGCGAAGAGCAATCACCAAACCCAGCCAGGCGTCCGACACGGTAATTTCGTAGTGTTCGTATGAAAATCCAGTGCGAAAAAAAAAAACTACTATAATCCATTCACGGTTACTTCACACTTTTCTGAAGCCCTGCTAAAGTTCTACTTCCAGGATATTCCTCAGAATTACACCAAAGTACAACGCACCGAATTCTTGCGCACTCAGTCGTAGTGATATTTTGCATGAGAACTATTTCTTACTGGGCGCTACCAACACACAGGTTTTCTCACTATTTGTATTCATATTTATTAAAACTGAAATGTAAGAGTTTATAATAGTAAATTACAGGTAAAGCTTCAATCTAACGAAAAATAAGATACTTTCGTGTTAAAAGAGGTATAAAACGCCTGTGATACATGGCACATTTAGGAAATAACTAAATACGTCATACATGGGGTGATTTTTCAAATGTTTGATTCAAAAAGTGTGAAGAAAACGCGAATAGGCTATAGTAGACAGCTTGCGGATGAATATCTAGACAGCAAATAAAAAGGGCGAGGACCTATAGTTACTATCGCATTGCTCACGAGTGCACGTCTGCGAATGCCGGGAAGAGCTTCCCGTAAGTTGTAAAACTTGGCGAGAGCACGAAACACATTGTTAGGGGCCGTTAAATAGGGGACGCGTGGAGGCCGAGCACTTGCTGCGTTACACCATGACGTGGACAGTACACGTTACGCATTCGTAGTATTTCAAGGGCGACACGACACCTCCGTTGCATACGCACGCACAAATATTTGTGCGTGGTTTCTGCGAGTGTTAATTCTACGTTACGGAAAAAAAAAATCCTGACTGAAATCTAACAATATCCTGGAGTATTGCAACTACGACACTGGATATTTTGACTTACGATTTAAATGAAGAATTTCATGAAGTAAAATATTTATATAGAACAAGCTGAAAAAATCGCATTCTTGTGCGTTATTTTTAGTTAACTAGAGACAAAAATCCATAGTAACGTATAACATTCTTTTTTTATAGTCATTTGAAAACGTGTATCGCTACAAAAAGGAATATTTTGCGAGTTCTTGTAAAATATTAGTAAGTTTGCCGTGTTTTGCAATCATTTTCAAATGCTTTTGGCTCGTACTTTTTTTTGGTTTAGATTTCCAAGCTTCTTATAAAGAAGTTGTGTGCGTGATGAAGCCTGAAAATGCTCAGCTTGTACGGCGCTGTACACGTTACTACTGCAACTCCTGCGAGCTATAAAAGGACGCGATAAGTTATAATAAGGGCATACGAGGTTATCGCGGGGCGAGAAGTGATGTCGGTAATAACTGTCTCAGCACTGGGAGGTTTACTGTTCCTTTGCCGAACCACGTGGCATGTCTGTTCTCCTTCACTTGAGAACGTGCTTGGCTGGACCACCCAATTACTCGACCCATTTGTAGTCACAAAGCGCTTCTGTTTTTGTTTTGTTGTTTTTATCTCTCTTCGGCAACAATCTTCGCTTCGCCGGGAACCTGGTGCTGCATCGTCCATCGGTTACTTCCAACTTTTCTGAAGACCTGCTAAAGTTCTACTTCCAGGATATTTCGCCGCCTCATGCAAACAAAGTTTAACCGAGTCTAGGCCATTACACCAAAGGGACGGCGCACCGCATTCGTGCGTACTCACTTTAATATTATCTACTTCTTATTTAACACACATATTTTCTCCCTGTTTTTATTCATGTTAATTACCAATTAAATATTATAATGTATATCTTAAATATAAATAAAAGCACAATTTATCCAAAAATAAGGTACTTTTATGTTAACACTAACATAAAACGCCATGACATATTCAGGAAATAACCAAGCACGTCATACATGGGGTGATTTTTCAAAGGTTTGATTCAAAAAGTGTGTAGTAATCGCGAATAGACTTTAGTTTAAGCTTACTTTCAGTAACCGCTAATAATTATCTACCATTTTCTTCTCTGCATTAATTGGGATCGAGGTCATTTGGCAACAGTCTGGGTGTGTGACGTCTGATATTCGGTGTCCCAATGCGCAAGCTCATTAGAATAAGAAAATATTCGTTAAAAAAAAAGTCTTACACAAGAATGATAAACTTAAAAGATTAACAGAGAGAAAAGAAACTGCAGAATAAAAAAAAATAGAGCCGGTAGCACGTGGGCGTGAGAAGTACCAACTGCATCTAGACGACCTTTATTTACGCTTTATTTTTTATGCTCCTCTCCGGCAGCCAGCGCTCCTGACGGACGGACTCGGAACGACCGAGCGGGACCCGGTGGAAGGATCTGTGTTTTATGTTTCCAGAGATGTCGGCATTAAATGTACGANCGTAAACAGCACAAGCGGCAGCCGACAGCGAAGATTGACAGAGAGGAGAAAAAATTACAGAGGAAGAAAAGAGATGACGTTATGGATGGAAAAAGGTCGGAGTAATAACAGACGATGGGAGCGAAAAAGACACGGGCACACCCCACGGTTAGTAGTACAGCAGGTCCGCCGCCATATTTATTTTTTCCCTTTCTCTCTCTCTGATCTATCTGTCACCCCTCCCTCAAGCCACCGCGGGTATAAATATAAAGCGGAAAAGAATGTTTTCTTCGGGAATAGAAAACACATTTGCAATAACTTTAAAACGTATGCCGAGAAGAGGTTAGGGAAGGGTAGTGGCTGGGTAGTAGGTATAGGTCTGTCATAAACACGGAGGCACTATATCACGTTGTTGAGGCGGCTGAAAGGATCTGGCGAGGAGGAGGGGGAAGGCAATTGAAGCGATCACACAGAGAAAGAAAGGAGGAGGGGAAGGTTAAGAAAGGAAGGAGAAGGACTGAGAAATGCTCCTGGCTTTTCTGAATTCCAAATATGTTTTCTCAACCCAAAAAACTTGCTCGAGGGCACCAATTTTCTGAATTTCTGACTGCCAAACGGCAATAAGGCTGAAGAGGGTATAGGATATAAATCTGAGGGTCGCATACCTACTCAGATATCATTAATTTGCTCTCGGATACTTTGAAGCATATCCCGATTTGAAACGTTTAAGCACGTTACCCGCGGGAAATTAATTTTGTTTAAACAGCAACAATTGCTGTGCGGTTATTAGTGTTATGTTGCCGTGACTACATTTCTGAGTAAAAGGTTTTCTAAAACTCACATAGTTGGCTGCACATAACGTTATTCTGCGGATCGACTTACGTTAGGACCCCGATGTGTCGGCCCGCAAACTTAAGGGCGTCGGACCAAAAAATGTATTATTTTATAATTGTACCAAACACTTCAACTCGTACGCATTGTATATTATAATATTTTCCTCAAATAAATTTTTTTAATACTTTTTTTTTTAATAATTTGATGTCAAATACAAAATTCTTCTAATTTGTTGCAGCCGTAATAACAAATAAGAGCTGTAGACATGAAAAAATTTATAAAGTAAACTAATTACGTGGGCTACTGCATGACATATATATAATTATTAAATAACAGTTCATATATTAAAAAAAAGTTAAATATATGCAAAAATGTTTTTATATTAAATTTTTTTCATTTATATAACTTGTTATTTGGTGATTTCATATGTATCACGCTGTAGCCCATGGAGTAAATTTACTTTGTAAATTTGTTCATCAGATGTACATAAATACAGGAAACTGATAAAGTAAAACCTTTAACATACTATCATTAACATATCAGTATCATTAACATACTATTCCGCGTAATTTAATAGCATGACATTTTCTATCTATTGGCCAAAGCTTTATATGTGGAAATGTGACTGCCATTTTGATTCTGCGTAAAGTGTTGCCTTAAAGTTTTANTCTATTGGCCAAAGCTTTATATGTGGAAATGTGACTGCCATTTTGATTCTGCGTAAAGTGTTGCCTTAAAGTTTTAATCTTGTTTATCACTGAACATTTTGCTGCCAGAGAATACAACATAGCTCTGGTTAGACAGATTTTTGTAATTGTTGGAGTCTTTAATGCCTTCACTTGGCCTTGCCTATGGTCGTCCGTATGAACTCAATTATTTAGNTTTTTGTAATTGTTGGAGTCTTTAATGCCTTCACTTGGCCTTGCCTATGGTCGTCCGTATGAACTCAATTATTTAGGTATTCTCATTTATTATAAATGGGAAAGTAATAAAGTCAATACATTCTTTTCACTAGTAAATGGCAGACACGGGGAATGCAACGCAAAGGCAATTGTTTAAGAATTATTTTTAAAATAATAATATTCCTTAAAAAGTGAAACTTTTAATTTGCTTTTCATCACCTCTACTCCCATTCGACTATTGTCTTGAAAAGTAAATTTTGATCTCGTAGGACGTACTTATTCAAATAATATTGCACAGTGCCCTGATTAGCGGGTGTGGCTGACTGAAGTTCCCTTCCCGATGTCATAAAGTTAACTTTCCGAAAGATGATATACGCATAGTGGTCTCTAAAAGGTATGGAAAATTGAAAAAAAAAAAAAAAAAAAAAGCATTATGGTATAGACGCAGGCGGGAATTTCTGTATCGTCCCTCATGAAGCAAAGCAGCGCATATCCCAACCGGGTCGGTACACTGGGTGAAAGTCTGCCGTTTTGGAAATGTACAACCCCTTTATACATTGATATCAGTTTAAATCTCTAGAGGCTAAATGTGAAAAGTTTTGCATGAAAACTACGATGCTTATACAGTACAGTACAGTTTACAAGTCAACGGACGTAGCGAAGAAGTAAACATAGGCGTGGTGTGATTTTTTGTACTGGTTACGCCAAATAACTATTTGGGCTAGTTTTAACAGCAAAAATGATGCAAAGTTATTTTGTAGCATCTTTAGAACTTTTGATTAGAGCTTACAAGTTAAGCAGTCATTTTATAATCAGCGCCGTGTATTCCTAAAGTACAAAAAATGATTTTGACACAACTGCAATATATGTGGGCAGTGTGAATTAAAAAAAAATNCCGTGTATTCCTAAAGTACAAAAAATGATTTTGACACAACTGCAATATATGTGGGCAGTGTGAATTAAAAAAAAATTAACAACCACTAATTGTTTCAGAATGGCGTTCCGGTGAAAAATGCAATGCAATTCAGGGTAAAACTNAAAAAAAAATTAACAACCACTAATTGTTTCAGAATGGCGTTCCGGTGAAAAATGCAATGCAATTCAGGGTAAAACTTTTGAAGTATTATTATTGTTGGTAAATTGATCTTACACTTTCAAGTAGTTCAAATATACTTAATTCTGCTGACACTGAAACCTATAGTCATACACTTTCATTGTTTGTTTAGGAATGTCAAATTTGGCTTAATGAATCTACTTCAATCTATGCAAAGTACTTTATATAAATACCGGATGTCCCTAATTAACCTTTACACTTTTTGCACGGTAATGACAGACAAACAATTAGTGACAATTTGATAGGACTACGTATATTTGACGCTATGAGGACAAAGTTGGGTGTGTAGCGATTCTGCTGGTATAAGTTCTGTTTGCAGCCACGAACGACAGTACTGCAATTCTAGAAGAAATGACGGAGGTGAAAACGNTCTGCTGGTATAAGTTCTGTTTGCAGCCACGAACGACAGTACTGCAATTCTAGAAGAAATGACGGAGGTGAAAACTTTTTCTTTCGTTCAGCGTAAATGGATCTCAAAGTGTTATTGGAAATGTAAGAATCATGACTACGGCGCAGAGACGATGAAGGGCAAAATTCGTAATTGCACCACCGTCACCTGTAACAATGACACGATTACGTGCCAAGTTTGAGAGGAACGGAACTGTGGGCGATGTGAAGAAAGGACGGTGCGGCAGGAAGAGAACGACATCGGACGAAGGATGTGAAGAGGCTGTGTTGCACACAATCACGTGTTTCCCGGGGAAGTCAAAGTCCACACGGCAAGCTGCGCGTGAGTCAGGTTTCAGCAAATCAAGTGTCCATCGCATTTTAAAGCAAGTAAAGTACAGGCCCTGCATTCCCACGTTACGTCACGCTATGAATAAAAACAATTCAAATAGGCATGTCAAATTTTTTGAGTGTGTTGTGAACATGTGCAACGACAACTGGCATTTTACTAACGTGATTGTTTGGTCCGATAAGGCAACCTTTAATTAGAACGGAACTGTCAACTTCCACTATTGCAATTACTGGGCTGATGAAATTTCCCACATTGTGAAAGAGCAAGCAGGTAAACCTCATGGGTTGGCAATGAAGTGCGGTATGTCTGCCAGAGAACTTGTGTGATCAAAGTTCTTTACCAGAACAATGACAATTGAAAGTTGCCCTACCATGCTTCAGGAAAACATTGCGCCGGCATTTCAACAGATCTTCCCAGAAGACGATTGCTTTTTACAGCAAGATGGTGCACCGCCACAAGGTCGTTCCNGCCGGCATTTCAACAGATCTTCCCAGAAGACGATTGCTTTTTACAGCAAGATGGTGCACCGCCACAAGGTCGTTCCTGGATGAAATATAGCATCAACCTGGATCTCCAGATTTAACCCCGTTATATTTTTATTTGTGGGTAACGCCGAAGAACACCGTGTACGCCATAAATCCGCGGACGCTGGATGCCACGAGAGACGCGATTGTGACCGCTGTGAACCAACTCCCATAAAAACAGTATTTACTGTTTGTCGTTCTGTTATTCAGCGTTGCAGGCGACGTCTTGCTGCTGATGACAGACATTTTGAACACTTGTAACTGTTATTAACATGCGCTCACAGCCAGTTTTATTCTAACAACATCAAATACAAGCAGTTCCATATATTGTTTTTATTATGTTCTCTTATATTCCCGTTCAAAGAATGCATATATGATTTTCGGAAACGCTGTAGTGTGTTGTGTTGGCAGCTCAACTTAGCGATATTTTAAGGCCTTAATGACTGATCAATAAAACGTGACACACTTATTCAAATGGGTGAACCNAGCTCAACTTAGCGATATTTTAAGGCCTTAATGACTGATCAATAAAACGTGACACACTTATTCAAATGGGTGAACTGACGTCATTTAGGACGTACGTATAAACTGACTCAAAATTTCTGTTGCAAAATTACAAAGGTATCTCGAAACTTCGAGTGATCAGAACGAGTGAGTAAGGTAAACAACAATAACATAATATAAAATGCAATTATATTATATAATTCTAAAAAGTTTTTCTTGTGTGGTAGAACGCAGACTAATACTTGGTTCACGCAGAATATTTATCAAAACTTAAAAATATTTACGAGAATGTGTTGTGATTTAAAGTGCATTTTGGTGACCAATACCCAAAAGTAAAATCTGCAAAGTGCTGCCTCATAAAACACGCATGCGAAGTTTATTCTGTACTTTTTCTGGAAAAGGAACCATCGATTGGAGCTAAAAGGATTGTCAGTGCTGGAGAAACACGTGGGAGATTGCGGGAGTTGAAAATTTATACCTGCACTTAAGGCTCGCTTGTTGTGGGGGCTGCCTAGTCCTCATGACGTCTGTAGATGGCAACTAGAGCAAGTTGGCCTGTGTCTAGTGGCTGCTACAATGGTTCTTTTGGAGATCCCATGGGGTAAAATAGCACAAAGAATAATTAATTCGTGACATTTGTGCATTAAATTTATAGAGGTAGCAAATAAAATTTCTGCAAGACATATGCTAACCTGGTGACCGTGTGTGTCAGAAGCACGATATTTAACATGCGCGTTTGGAATGGTGTAGTAAAAACAGGTATGCAATGTGCTGTATTTCCAAGTTTATTGCACTGACAATAGAGATTGATGCATGAAAAGAAGTGGAAACTCACCAAATTTTTCTTACGCCAGACAAATGTTCTGAATGGGCCCCTTGGTCATATGACACACGTTCAAACAATAGCCAAGTTATGCCCCTACCTTCTGTAACATTTCACCATCAATGTATACCACAGCAGCAATGATGTTTTCTCTTTGTTTTACCAGTGTTGTAGTAGGACGTAAATAAGGTCCTTAACGTACCAACAAAGGAAGAAGTCACATGGCATCAGACCAGGAGACCTGGGGGGGCTATGTGAATAGAGAAGGATATTGTGGCCAGCAATTGGAATTTTGCATCAGAATGCATGGATCATTGGAGAACGGTGGTTCTGCTACACATTTGATATTAGGTGACAAAGCAATGTTCAATTTATCTGGAAATATTAAACGTCACAACGTAAGGGCGTGGCAGTAAGCAGACTCGTTCAATTTGCAGCTTGGACGAGATTAACCGAAAGTGAGTGTTTTCTGTGCTTTATGGGCCATTTCTCTTCTGCGAGGAGACCAACAGAAACTGTTATCTGGATATGTTGCAGCTGTGGTTGTTTCCGCACCTGAACGCTGACTCCAGGAATTTAGTCTTCCAACAAGACGGGTACCCCCTTCTCGCCTAAATTAGAACATTATTGTTTGTCACTACCTAAATGTAGAATTTATGCATAGCCGGATTGAGTGTGTTGGACAAGATTATGGCAGATCCCCGAGAAAATTTGCTGACCAGTGGCATCGTCTGGCACGATTCCCATGTACGAAAATCTGGACTGGCGCACCCCGCCTGGAATTGAGCCCATTTCGCCTATTTCGTCTTTGTGGGAGACGAGTAGTCTAACCACTACACCACCGAGGCCCCATGAATTTTTCTTCGAATAAAGAATATAATGTAAATAGCTTAAATACTGACATGAAAATCTTAATACAAGGCTGCGGTGATCTCATGGGTAGTGCACAGGCCTCGTGGTGTAGCCAGATATTTCTTAAGGAGGTGGGAAGTGAATGGAGACAGGTTACACTGGCGTTAACGGTGCTGACGCATATGTATATTACGAATACGCTAGGAGAAAAATCACTCTACAAAATAATAGAGTGCATTATAATTTAAGCCAGTTTAACAAAATGAAAGGCTTATTAACTTTGATACTAATTAATGACAACATTAGAGTCAAAGAGGGTTGTTACAACCCCCATACCCTTCCCTCCGGATACTCCCTGGACAGATCTCCAACGAAGGCATTCCAGGTTCGATTCCAGTTAGGGTAACATGCCGATTTTCGCATGCGGGTAAAGTGGTGGACGTTGTTGACCGGCGAGTTTTCTCACGGTAATCCCCGTTTCTCGCGCCGATACACTCGGTCGCCCTTCCATACTAGGCTCTCATTCCATGCCACACGTCAGAGATGACTAGATCCCTGCTCGAAAACCCATCTCCTGGTAGGCATAACTCCCGCCCTAGGCACATGTTTATATAGCCTATATGAAACACAACGTCGCAAAGAAACCTCACCTAGGTCTGTGAATACGGTTTCAAACAGTCTCCTTAAGGTTCGCCATCATTTCTTTTGCATAAATGCTTCGTTTTAGCGTCATAATTTCAGATTCATAGTAATTACTGACAATGTACGATTATATAAAATCAACCTTTTTACGAGTTGTTTAATATTTTTAAGCGTAATATTTACGAGTTGTTTAATATTTTTGAGCGTAATTTTAATTGCGTATTATTCGTTTGTTATAAAAAGTCGAGAATATATATATATATATATATAAANGAGAATATATATATATATAACTGTCAGACGTTAGTACGACCGAAAGCTTGTTGAGGAAGCAGGATACGGCGGTAGGGGAACTTACGAACTCCGTAGAGGCAGCGACACCTGTCCCTCGTCGACGGAGGCGCCGACAATTTTGGAATTGTGGAAAGGAGGGACACTTACAAGGCTCGGTGTCCATGAATGCCTCCCGAGACTTATCATCAAGGAATGAGCCAAATTATTACTTCACCAACAATTATATCTGGCAGCTACAGTAATGCCTATCCAACCCACAGCTCCATCACAACTACTGGCAACACCATACCTGAGGATCTAAGTTTCATGCACGCAGCAGCACAGTTCACGAGATAGGTAAGTACTAATTCATACGCAAAATAAAAAAAACTTACAGGTAGAAATGTTGGCACAACGGAACGAGTTGTATATAGACGCACCAAGACGACGGGCTTGTGGTTATAAGGTAAAGCAGAAGTCAGTGTGATAACGTTAAGGCTCGGCTCACACCTTTTGCAGAAATTCTTCGTTTCNCAGAAGTCAGTGTGATAACGTTAAGGCTCGGCTCACACCTTTTGCAGAAATTCTTCGTTTCCGCTTCATCATTTCGGATTCATAGTAATTACTGACAATGTACGATTATAGACAATTTACATTTTTAGAGTTGTTTAATATTTTTGTGCGTANGATTCATAGTAATTACTGACAATGTACGATTATAGACAATTTACATTTTTAGAGTTGTTTAATATTTTTGTGCGTAATTTGAATTGTGTGTTATTTGCTTATAAAAAGTCGAGAACATATATATATATATATTCTCGACTTATATATATATGTTCTCGACTTATATATATATATATATATATATATATGGAAGAACGCATGCGCTGTCCTAAACTATCCAGCAGTGTACGTAGCTTCAACCCGTCCTGAGGTGTTTGGAAGTAATCATAAGGCATTCTTAGGTGCCCTACTTTGTATATAGCTTTTCGTTATGCCCCTTTCTGGAGGGGCCGCGGTGGTGTAGTGGTCAGACTACTCGCATCCCACCAAGGTGAAACGGGTTTGATTCCCGGCCGGATCGCCCTTGAATTTTCACATGTGGGAATCATGCCGGACTATGCCGCTGGTCGGAAGATTTTTTCTAAGTTTTCCCCGTCCTTGCATTTCGGCACTGCTCCATACTCACCTCGTTTCACCCTCATCGGTGTTAAGAGCCAACCATATATCTTCACTCACTCACTCACCTTTTCTTGAGGTATGTGCCATCCCAAGCTGTCCCATAGTGTATGCAGTCCCTTATCTCTGCCATCCCAGGAGGTCCCGCGGGCTAGTGCGTGGCGCTCCATTTGCATGCCATGAAGCGTTGTAACTCGGCGGTGCCGCTACATAAATATGGGTGGTCGTACACGGGGCCGCCCCACTGCACGTCGCACCCAGCGCCGAGGAAACGCTCTGAANTGGTCGTGCGCGGAGATTGCGCCTCTGCGCATTGTGTCTCGGGCTACGAGTAAATGTTACACGCTGCGTGGTGCAGATTGTCGCCCCGCCCCGGCAGCGCAGTGTGTCAACAGAGTGAAGGAGGGTGGGAGAACATTGCGCTACCGTGGTGAAAGGCGGAAGAAATATCACGGTGTGTTTCCTAGCCACTGGCAATGTAACACCCCCAGGGAGAGACGGCTCATACCTACCTGGTACTCCGAATGGTTTCTCGTATCTTTCGGACACAGCAGCGAATGAATGGTCGTCACCAATGTAATCAACTGCACGCAGCTCTTGGGAAAGTGGTTTAGCTCAGCGGAGTTTGTTTATTGTGCCGGAGTTTAGCGACTGCTGCTAAGTAATAACAGTCATTGAAATTGANCATACCTACCTGGTACTCCGAATGGTTTCTCGTATCTTTCGGACACAGCAGCGAATGAATGGTCGTCACCAATGTATTCAACTGCACGCAGCTCTTGGGAAAGTGGTTTAGCTCAGCGGAGTTTGTTTATTGTGCCGGAGTTTAGCGACTGCTGCTAAGTAATAACAGTCATTGAAATTGACTGCCCAGAGTGTTCCGAAGTTAAACGCCCAAACTATGGGAGGCAATTCCTTATGAGAAATAAAGTCGAAAATATGCAGGCCACCGTATGCCTGAACGGAATATTAAAGGAGATATGAGTATGTGAAAACTGGGTTTTGGAAACGTATTTTCGTCAAATGACTTATAGTTTCTGCCAGCGGTAGGGATGAAGGCGATTTACCAGCAGTACACGCCAATTTGGGGCGCTATGGAGTGTGTAATAGTGGAGGGTACGTCGTGGATGTGCTGACATACTGCTTCCTCAAGCCAAACAATGCGCACGGACCGAGGACGGCCAGTATTACGTATGTGTCTCTGCCACATGGAAAGCATAAGTCACCTTTCTGGTGCGAACTTTGCAGGCGTTGTGTACTTGCCCAGGGCGTCAGTCGCCTAAGTTCGTGGTCCGGAGGCTCCCCTGAAGAGTTAGTGATACAGTAATGACTGATTCGTGTAGGGCTACATTCAGCAGACAGAAAGTTATCTGTTAGAACTGTCCAGCAGGCGAATTTCGATCAGCTTATATGTCGGAGAGCTGCCTGTCGACCAGCTGGCCTGTCGATTATCTGACCGTCGACCATCTAGCCTGTCAATCAGTTGACTGTCTACTAGGTGCAATGTCGAACACTTGCCTGTCTATCAACAGCATGTTGGATAGCTGCCTGTCGGTCAAATAAAGGTAGATTTGGTGCTTGTCGAAAAATGGACTTCCGGTCAGTTGACGTATTCCCTTCGTTGGACACGTAAATGTAACTCTGCACATTGTTCTTGATCTCAATTAAGGTCCACAACATGGAAGAAAAGAGGCTAGCGTTTGAGTCGACTTCCTTGAACGAGGGACACACCCGTTGTTCAGGGTTCAGTTAGCTCAAAGAGTGAATGAGGTGAGATGAGATGGGAGTGGATCAGAGGCTGAATGAAGATGAAGGAGGAAATGGGCACACACCACACAGCGGCAGCGTCCACCAAGCGCTCCACACGAGAATCCCCGTAGGTCTCGAGACTAATCATGCGGCCAACCATAGTTCCAAATTCTTGCACGTTAGTGTCATACACCGAGAATCGAGAAATGCCTGAGAATCCACGGACTCATCAACAATATGTACTTATGTTAGTAAAGCGAAAAATAAATAGAAGTAAAGTACGTGTGTTAGGTGGTAGGAGTATTTTGCATGTGTCGTGATTAGCATTCGGGAGATTGTGAGTTAGATACCGACTAATAGCCTAAGTGGAAGGGAGACTTTGCCCAAATGGTGTGCCATCGCCATTCTTGGTAAATTCTGGTCGCATCTTCTAAACAGAAAAAAATAATCGGCCCAGTTACGGCCTCACTTGTTTGGCCAAAAGGTAAAGTTAAAAATAAATACAGTAAAAATAATTAGTCTGAATTGCAGACACCAAAAATCGACGACCAGAATACCAGACGACAATAGAAATGCCAAATCTGCTGACATCGATTAGCGAAACATAGCGGTACTGTGTAATATATATTAACTCCTGGTAGACGTGACCGGAGCACTCCAGAGACCAGCATGCCGCCAGAAATGTACAGAGCGTTTCATTTAAGTCACAAATTGTTCGTTGAATAATTTGTTTTATCAGGCTTATTTGAGATTTTACTTTTCTGTTGGAAGATAAACGAGAGCCCGGTTGGAGGAAATTTACAGACTTCACAAGCCTGAACTTAAATATAATCAGCAAAACACACTTCTAAGGTTTGACCGAAGGTCAAATTCTAACTACTGTGCTCCGAAGGGAACCTCTTGGCAACCTCAGCCATGGAAGTCACCTCTCGTGCAAAGATCCACACAGCTCGGACTGACGCGGTCAGTAAAGTGTCACCGCAAACGTGATGACGGTACACCTCACCGAGACGTTCAGAATCCACCTGGTGTGGTAAAGTCGAACATCCCGGTTATAAATGTACACGATCATGTGCCGAAATCAAGGACTGTTTAACTTAGCGTGATTCCACCAACGTGAGGAGCAAAAAGTTGTGCCTGTTTAGTTCATCAACACACCCGAAGACATACAGTAAAAGATTTTGGAAATCATGTACTATAATGTCTTTCTCGTAATAATAGACCACGTGACGTCCGACAAGAACCGTGCTTCACCACTGACGTGAGGTAATGCGGTGAAGTCAATATGATATTAAACAACAGGTTCCCGTGTTGAAAAAAAAAATGTCCACACTGTTAAAAATCTCCATACTTTCACATAAATGTTTACGGAAATGTACAGTTAATATACGGAAACGTCATCCGTAGTGACGAAATTTGGAGCTGAACTCCGTAAATACAAAATACGGAACGTCTCAGTATTTCGTAAAACTTCGGGTCTCGGAAACAAACAATGTCGATTCTACAGAAAACTTTCCTAACAACTGTAACTAGAAAATAATCGTTTCTGGGGCAGTTAGGATATACATGTCACTTATACCTATTCCTTGAAACAAAAAAACTATCATCAGGCACTTGTAAGAGTTGGCAACACTTAAAGCACTCTAGCATTATTAAAAACAGAGAGGTATATATGTGACATAGAAATATCATACTTACGCCCAAACTTATCACGATGAAGCAGTAAGTGATTGGTCAGTGATAAACTTTAAGACTTTCGTTTCGCATTTAAATCTCGTTCCTAAATAACACGTTTTAACTTTTTTAAATTTCCTTTTTATACATAGTTAACACTCGCATAACGAGAATTAAAGATTTTCTTCACAATTTGCTTTTTTTAAACTAGAAGTACAGAAATACTAACTAAGAAATTTACGGAGAAGTTCTATGCATTTTACGGGATGTCCGTTTTTGAAAAAGCAGCCTGTCCGTAATTGTACTGAAATTTTATGAGAAATTATTGCCATCACTTTACAGTAAAATGGTGGATTTTTTTTAACAGTGATTAGTTCTTGGGCTATGCAATTCCATTCTGTACCAAAGCCACTCGAGGCTGCTCGATAATTTGTGTATGTACTGGACACCTCGCAATACATCCGAGTGCGTATCGAGCATTCTCGACAGGACTGAGATCGGGTTATATGGCCGGTCAAACCAAATGGAAGTTGCCCTCAGTGTCTGGGAAGTTGCCTTACAATAAGCTGTTGTGCACGAACAAGAATTGTGTACTCATTGCATTTTTGTTGGATGATAATATGTCTGTACACCTGGCTTTGAAAAGTGTATGTGAGCACAATATGATGCCGCAACCAGAACAACCTTTATAATGGCCGCGTTCAATTGTGTTAACTGGTAAGTAGGAGCAGCGGTGGCGTAGTGGCCAGGGCGCTCGCCTCCCACCACGGCGATCCGGGTTCGATCCCCGGCGAGTTCACTCCCGGATTTTCGCATGTGGGAATCGTGCTGGACGATGCCGCTTGCCGGCGGGTTTTCTCGGGGTACCGTTCCAGCGCCGCTCCATTATAGGGCTTCATTTCTGTCATGCTCGGGGATGACGGTCACCTACGGGTCCCAGCTGGAAAGACTGTCACTCGGAGGGTGTTGCCTTGCCCTGGGTGCACACCCCACACACCATTATTATTATAGCTGGAAAGTGCCTTCTCTTCCGTCTTCACAAAATATAAACTTCATCGGGATCACCGTGAAAACTGAACCCTAACTCCCTTGGTCCACGCTAAATATTCTCTGCATGACTCTAGCTTTGTGGGCAGTGTTTTCAGTGAGATGCATCTTTCAAGCCTCCGGGCATACAGTCCTGGTAGACACATGCATCGGTAAACATGCATCGGCCTATCTAAAAATGCTCGTCCTTTACGACTTCTCTCAGATTCCTAGCAATGTAGTCTGCTGCGCTTTGCCTCGTATGACAGTAAGGGCCAAATAACTATATCGTGAACTGTTTTGCTTGAACGTTCACTGCTGGAGGATCTACTGACATTTCCGCGCTATTGGGACCTTCGCCAGACCCTGTAAATAACACTAGGTGAGATGTGCAGATCTTGGGATACCATCGTTTGAGTTGGCGTGCCTCCAGTCGTCCACTATTCTTCCTCTAAAAACATCTTCAATGTAGATTCTTTAAGCCATCGTGGCCGAATGCACACTAGTTGCAAGCCAAGAACACACACAATGCCTATTGCAGCGCTACACACTATCTGCCTTCGATTGTGTTTACAGTGCATCCTACGTAGATGTGGACAACCCTTCTACAGAAATCTCGGAACATGGATTGGAACTATTGTAATTCCGATGTTAATGGCGTGATTCGTCAGAATCTCAACATTTTCCTTAATTTTATCGCAAGAGACAGACATGAAGGATTGAGCTTCTCTGCTTGAAATAATTCCAGCACGCAGGAATTTGGGATCGAAATGGGTGGATCTTCTTCACGGTTTTTAAACTCTCAAAACTTCTGCTGAGTTTCTTCGTTTTGCCTAATTGTGTATTCTTCCCTCACTTGTAACTATATATAAATAGTATAGTCAATAAGTTCGTGGACACCATGGTGCAATCCACGAACTTATGGAACGTCACAGTGATGTGTAGCGAGTCTACACGCGGTGAGCCAGTCTATTCACGAACTTATTGAGTGTGGTAGTATTTTCATAGACCTATTAACCTACTACTGTCAGTGCATTGATAAAGTGACACCATGAAACTGTTAATAACAAATATTTCTATGCGTGGCCACGTCATTGCGCGGGCTTTCTTCTCCACTTCTTTCTCCGAGGGGGGCCAAGCGGTCGCCACTTCCCAAGACGACATCGTCGGTGCCCGGTAGGGGAGAGGGCCGACATACCTGCCACTTATCACCTCTGGGGCTTACGTCTCTCCCGCCTGCTGGAATAGTGACCGACTTGGAAGCCATTGTGCGAATATTCTCGGCATCGCCTCCGTCAGCTCGACTCCACGTGAGAAGAACATTCTGAGCCAGGTCATCTCAGGTATAGATGCCGCGATGTACCAACTTGTGGACAATGGGGAGGGGTTCTCCGCCTCTTTTTGATCCATCCGCACTAGTTCACGCAAAACAAGTGGCATTTCTTAACCTGGTTATTAATTCCATTCCTAAATATAAATACCTATACTTTTCAAATTTCTTCCGGACTAGGGCTTTCAACACATAAACCAATTGAATTCCACCGCTGTCTTTCCATATTCCTTAGGCAGGAAAAGGAGAATAAGATTGGAACAACTGCAACTCGAGTATTGCGCTGCTCTGCCACGAAACTTGCAGGTTCTGCCTGTTGATTAAAACAATACTAAGGGCCACCAGCCTTACGCTGCATGGATACAAGTTACGTGAGCATAAGGTTCCCTCTGGATGAAGTGTTTCCTCCACGCTGAGGGTCTTGCACCAATGATGAGAATTGGCGGAGTGCTGCGGGGAGTCTTGAATGGCCATTAGTGCCAAGTTCGTGCGATGTGGATGAGACAGGAGACGACGAACGACGACGCCTTGACCAGGGGAGCGAGGACACTGTGAGCGCTGAAGTGTGCAAAATGCGACTGTACGGAGAGCAGATACTGGGACTCAGGGACTGACCTGTTCTACTGTAAGGATGAGGAACTTGTTTCGTGAATGGCAGACATTTGAATGGATATCTAGTAATGGACGCATTGATTGCATCTGTTTAATTAATGAGCGAAGATTCATCTCTGATGAATTTTGTGGATGGCGAGAATCAGCAAACACCTTTACAAATTTTAATCAGTCCTTTTATCAGTTTTTGAAAACGTGTGAAAAATCTGCTAAGAATGGGAACGTCTATGACTGTGCATATAGGATTGAATTTGTGTACGTGCGCGTAGTTAAATATGCGAGCAAAAGTACTCCAGATTTGGGTTAAGTGGCAGTACAATTTTGATTATGTAATTTTATAAACAATTTTTGAATTACCGTAGCTGTGACGTACTTGTTAAGGAACCTTAGCTGTAGTAAAAGAAGGCAGGGGAAAAAGTTCTGATGCCACATTCTACAAACGAGTTTGTCTCCTGTTTTTTTTAAAGCGTCTCTTATCATGACAATGGTGCTCTCGCTACCTCTACATCTGAACCCCTCCCCCCTCCCTTTTCTCAACCATTCTCTTTTCGAGCTGAAGTCAGTCCCAACTAAGGAAATGGGGCCGGAATATGGGCACTTACTCGCACATAAAACCAGGAAGTTATAGGGGGGGATAGTGGGGCGTGCTTCTTCCCCAGCGATAAAAATGCGAGAAACTAATAAAGACGGATTTTAATTTTATTCTTCACATTTTTTTGCTTTCTCCCGTTTAGACGAACCGAGGGTTGAAATTAATATGCAAGTAGGAGGAAGAATTGGCTTTGTCGTCGGCGTCAAATGGCTTCTTTTTTTCCTTCACAAAGAGAAAAAATTTCGATATCGTCAAACGTAAACCCGACATATTAAAATCTCAGAGATACGCGGTAAATTTCGTCCTTATGATTTGTTGTCGTAATCATTTATGGCTTAACTTGTGAATTCCGAAACTAAATTAAAGGACATGTCGTATAAAACATAAAGTTATTGGATCAACTGATTAGCTTAATTTCCTCCGGAATGTCCGCGTCCCAGTCTTAGGCAAAAAAATAAGGAATGTTTGAAATTGATACGGCTCTTTAGACAGTCTTCTGTTGATAGGCCTATATGATTTTTTACAAAATTGTTTCCAGTTGATATAAATGTGGTTATGTTCACTCGGTGGGAAAGGATTGGGGAACCGGAGAATAGATCAAGTGCGGGCTATTTAGTCACGCTCTGTCATACCAGTTGGATGTCAGTCATGTTTTTTTTAAGTGACCTTGACCTTCACATTTTGTGACACTGACTTGGACCATCGGTGACATTAAACATAAAATTTAAAAATTTGTCAAATTTTTTTAAAAATAAATGGTGAAGGATTTATTTAAAAAAATTGTCATTCTGTTTTCTTTTTCCTTACTATGCTGGACATAGAGATGAGCTGACGAGGAAACAAATACTCGGTTGGCGTCTGCAGCCGCCCACGGCCTCCGGTGGTTGTAAACATCACGTGACGGAGTACGGCACAATTGGTGCACAATGGCAACGAGCTGGTGCTCGGCAGGTCAAGAGTTCAGCCGTGCGGCAATTGCTGCTCGTCCCGGTGCCCCTGATGTTTACAGCCACTGGCTGTTGCTGACATCACACTGCGGCTGCCCGAACAAGACGGCAGGAAAAAAAATTATGTACGTTTAACGAACTACAGTACGTCTTAAGATGGACGCATCGCCACCATATTGAATTTGTGTTATTCCACCACAAATTTATCTTGGATTCATGTTATTCCTCCAGAACATAATTTCCAGATTGAATATTTAAAAATCAAGTTTGTCAAGGTACATAGAACATCTTAATTATTTTTAAATCCGACTTCTTACTCTCACGCGATTCGTTTCACGGCTGTAACCGTAATCAAAGGTTGCCTCATTATTTAATAAGTTCGGTCCCACATGGGAAAACATGGATATAACTGAAAACATACGAGTTTTGATTTTTAATATATGGTCACAGTGTCTAATTACGAAGATTTATAATTTTAAAAAATAAAACAAGATGGATGGGGGTTTACCACCTTAAGGCTCCCGCCTTATTCGGCGCTTGAACTGCGTTAGTGAGTGTTTGAAATGCACGTTTTCTGTGAAACTATTAAAAGTGCGTCAAATGTGCTGATCTACGAAAAGAACACACACTTCACGCAAGGGCTGTTGAGTACTTTCAAAATGTCACGCACGTTAGAAACACCGTTCCAGAGTACTCCAAAACGGCTAAAAACGGCTTTTTCAAAGTGCTGTATTTCGAAATATACGCATCAGACGCACCTTCCTTCAGAATTTCCACCCATAAAATAATAGTGTCACCGCTAAAAGTCTCATAGGTACACGCAGTGCGAGCGACTAGAACACTGCACGCCTGTTCAGAGCCTTGCGCTTAACGGTGATGGCGTACTTGATGCGCGCGGCAGTGTCGCCCTTATCGCTCCCACACTTCTCCGCCTCAAACGTGGAAAAAAGTTCCATGTAGAAGCACTTTCGAAATCCCTGCTTAAGATCTAATCTACTTCTCATTTTGCATCCTTCCGCCGTTTGTTACATATATATTGCTATGGGCATAATGACTTCATTCATGCGCCAGGAAAAATAAAACTTGAAATTGTTTGGAAACTAAATGTGTTACTACTATGAAAATATAGCTGCTGCCGCAAACTGGGAGCCTACAATACCAGTGCGTACGGCAGCCGGCAGCATACATGTATTTAACGAGCAGTGATTTTTCTCAAAGGTTAATTTCAAAAAAGTTCACTTTACCGTGAACAGCGTATATAAGCTTGTTGAAAAAAAAAGCTTCGCTTCACTAGAAGTGCAATGTTGTTTATATGGAACATACAAAATGTTTTGTAATAAGACTAAAATAAGTTATCCTAGCTTCTTAAAAAAAACGGCGATGTTTTGTAGAATTTGCTCAGTGCTTCGAAAAGATCAGTGGATATTAGTATCTAAAAAATTGTTTGTGAGGAAAAAAAATGCTAGTAATACACCTGTCCCTTAGCCATTGTTTCGTTATTGTTGTCTGAAACAGTCACTGAAAAGGAAAACACATCACTAGTTTAAATAAGCGAAATGCTATTACAGAAAATTCTGTAAATAAAATGCTACCAATTTGTAAATGCTTAGGATGCACTAGGAACAGGTCCATTTTGACATTGAATCCACTAAAAGTCGGTGAGAAAACTGTTCAATGCTATGAACCCGAATGGCGATGATGATAGTGAGTGGTCAATAGTTCCGGTGGGACAGTTTTATTGGCTACTAGCTTACCCGGCCACGCGTTTCTGTGGCATAAAAGATTTTGGTTCTATTCATTTCTGTGAAATTAATTGAAAGAAGTATATGTATATATATAAGTATATGTATACATGTAAAAATACATTGAGAACAACAAACTGAAATGTTCAAATAGACAGCTGTCAACAAAGGCGCTTCCTGACGCGAAACCATGGTAAAAATGAGCTTTTTGAAGATTTTAGTACCTTTGCAGGTAATACAGATTAAAAAAAAGGCGTACAAACACTCGTGGGAACGAAAGGAAGGTTTATAAAATAAACGGAATGAAAATTGATTGATTTTTTCGGGAGTTATACGCGTCCGAACAAACGGACACAACATTTATATATATACAGTAGAACCTCGATTAACCGTCACCCTCGGGACCGGGACCATGACGGATAACCGAATAGACGGATAACAGAAATAATAATAGCGCCGCTACAACTTAGCACCTAGACAGTGTTTGGCGTGGCAACATCGCAATTCACTGCCTTGCATGTTATAACGGCGCCATTGTAAGTCCTAATTGTGATGATTGCTGCGCAGTACTTAATNTAATAGCGCCGCTACAACTTAGCACCTAGACAGTGTTTGGCGTGGCAACATCGCAATTCACTGCCTTGCATGTTATAACGGCGCCATTGTAAGTCCTAATTGTGATGATTGCTGCGCAGTACTTAATGTGAAATGATTTTAAAAGAGAAAAAACAAAACCACGCCAGTTCAAGTGAAAAATACTTTATTAAAATATTTTATTAAGAAAAACAATGAAATATCAACTATACATGTACGCACTGTACTCTAAAAACTTACGTTACCGGTACAGTATTTAGTTTTTAAATTAATCCGTCATTTTCTTTTGTTTCTTTCCCCGTCGAGCTCTTTGGGCGGCCATGTTTCTGATTTTTCTGAGAAGAAGCACCTGGGTCCCGGTAGCCTCCTCTTGACGCTCGAACCAGTCAATGCACTGTGTTAACATCGATTCCGCTTCTGAATGGGTGATTCCTGGGTTGTTATCAAGCGCCGGTTCAGCTTCTTCCACGTCTTCATGATCACCACCGTCATCAAGTTGCAAAACATTGGAAACAATTTCATCATCACTCAAGATTTGAAAGCCTCCATCCTGATTGTCACTGTTTAACCAGTCTGTCACTTCTTGAGTTGATAAAGTTTCATCTATCAGTCCGTTGTTACAAAGCTGCACTATTTCGTCAACACTGACAGGCTCATGTTCTGCAGATTCCTCAGTAGAAGGTTCAGGCCATAATTTATTCCAAGCGTTCTTCAGGTTTGTTGCCGTGAGATCTGACCACGCGTTGGCAACATTAAAAATTGCATCCTTGATGTTGTATGTTCTCCAAAACTCCTTAACCGTTGTAGCGTCGTCAGAAGACAGCAAACTTTCAATAAAAGCCTTCCTGTAGCGTCGCTTCATGTTCTCAATCACACCCTGGTCCATGGGCTGAATGAGAGGTGTTGTGTTTGCAGGAAGAAAGAAACACTTTATTTTACCGTCATCACTTTGAAGTTCATTGTAAGGGTGGGAAGGGGCGTTGTCCATGAGCAACAATGCTTCCTGTGGTAATTTCTTCTCTGCAAGATGAGCTCTTACTTGGGGAACAAACACTTTGTGAAACCAGTCGAAAAAAATCGTTTGGTCCATCCAAGCGTTTTTTTGAGCATAGTAATTTACTGGTAAAGCGTTCAAATTCAAATTTTTAAATGCACGGGGTTTTTTAGATTTTCCTATCACTGCTAAGGGTAATCTATGATTGCCTGTGGCATTTGCACACACCATTGCAGTGATTCGATCTTTTTGGATCTTAAAACCTGGAGCAGATTTTTCTGAGAATGAAGCCAGTGTCTTTTGTGGCAGAGCTTTCCAGTTAAGTCCAGTTTCGTCACAATTATACACTTGTTCCCTACTGAGATTAAGATCGTACATTTTTGCAGTAAATTCTGCTCTAAAGCCCTCTACAACAGCACTGTCTGAGCTAAGTTTTTCGCCGGTAATGTCCAGTTGTCGAATGCCGTGACGAAACTTAAACTTTTCAAGCCATCCCATGCTGGCTTTGAAGGTTGGGTCGCCATCTAGTTTTTTGTTCATGTCCATCGCCTTCGTCACTATAATGGGTCCAGAAAGGGGTATCCCTTGGCTTCGGGCTTGAACGAACCACTGATAAACAGCACTATCGAGTTGTTCAAATTTTGCTGGTCTCATTGTTTTTCTAGTCTTGACATCTCCATCTGTGTTTTGCATTTTTGATACGTGTTCCTCAATTTTATCTGCATCACGTTTTAAATCATTTACGGTTGTTCTTGCAACACCATAAATCTGAGCCAGACTTGTAGCTGTTTCACCTTTCTTCAATCGTTTAATAATTTCTAGTTTTTTGTCGAGTCCCAAAACCACACGTTTCCGTTTCTCAGCCATAACAGAAGAGCAACCCACACTACGTATAAACAGCACTGTCAACAATAAACGGTAAAGCACGAACACTAGTAGGCACTGCACTCGAAATCGGCAAAAACTTCGGTTCACTGTAGTAAGCCACGCACCGTACTGAACTGAAACAGTAGCAGTGGAATGCAGAAGACAGTGTAAGGGGGGGTGGGCGCGCAAACCCAAGGTCACTGCCCTTGCCGCCAATGACTCACGCACAGTGCAGGTGTGCAGTACAGTCGTCACTACTCATCATAGAGCCTCGACAGACGATCCGGCTCGGCGCTGACGCGGAAACATACAATTTTTTTGCGCTAGCGGGGTGGCGGTTAATAGAGACTGACGGTTAAAAGGGTGACGGTTAATCGAGGTTCTACTGTATAGATAATACAATTGTTTGATTTGAAACTACTTACACTATTGGAAAATGTGTGTTAGAAATAGCGACAGACCACCTAACATCAAAGTAGTTTAAATTATAAAGTTTCTTTCACAGGGACGTCCATTTGTATACGCTCTCACTACCATCATATTCTACTGATTCCACAGCCGGTGAACTTGAAACAAATAACTTTTTTAAATTACTGCATCTGCGGCAACGTAAGAACGAAAAACACTGACGGCAACTATGTGTCCTTTTCCGATATGGCAGTGTCGATGTAAGGGATGAGAAAATTAACATTTAGAACTATTGGATTCTTTTCATGACGTTACATATGCCATAATGCCAAGGACATTTCTTAACTATGAACTAAACTACCTTGTGGCATGAATTGTGAATTATTTCATTAAGAGCTTAAAATCGCGTAACCCATTTAGCGTTCGCTGTGCAATTAACCGCACTGACATGAACATTCAAAACTTCGAGTTAATTTGCAGCTTTATTCGGCAATTATCCAATCTCTTCCTCCAGTTAATAATAAACTCGTGGCAATATCATGACACTTTTCTGTTGTTGCCTAGCACTCGCCCTATGTAGCTGGCTGTTCCCTGCAAAGGAGTGGAGGGGGGTCTTGACGTGTGTTACTAAACAAAACTCGGATGTAATCACGGCGCATACATTCATCGTTTAACCGGGACTCAAAATCGGAACCTTACAGTAGTTCCTTACTTAGCAACCCCAGTCAGTAATGCTACTTATAAAATTTGTTGTTATATCTTAATTCTTTGACGCATGGCACTTCTCCTTCTTGTTTATTTTATTACCAGCTATTGCTTTTCCCACTAACATCCAGACCTGATTAGTGTTTAGCAAAAATCCTAAAAATTCACTTTCAATTACAAGAACTTTAAAAGTGCTTTGCCTTTTCAAACCAATTAGGACGTCTGGAGGTGGGTCAGGGAATTAACTTGCGAAAAGGTTGTATATTCGAATACGGGTACAGATTTATTAACAGTAAGTTAATTTAACACAATACAAAAAGCATTACCAGTACCTCGATGATTTTTCAATAATTATATGCGGGAGATATTTCATAAAACATTTCTTACATACCTGTAGTTGTAACATCGTTCACTTCAACTCTTAACACAAGATTCATAACACGAGAAGTTTCTATAAAAGAAAAATTTTTTCTGCATAAAAAGATTGTGTGCTGTAGTGGTACGACTGCTCTCCTCCCACCACGGTGGACCGGGTTTGATTCCCGGTGGAGTCCCTCTGAATTCTCGACTGTGTGGAAATATGGCGGGAGTTGCCGTTGTCCACCGGGTTTCCTCAGGGCGCTCCCGTTTCCCCGTCATTTTACTACGCCGCTGCTTCATCTGTACAGCATTTAAGGCGGTAGCCTATCTAGCGCTTGAAATGCGTTGCAGCGTGTTTGAAAAAAAAAAAGTTTTTTTTGACGAAACTACCAAAAGAAAGTACATTCCAGACGATGATGGAATGGTACTTTCAAGACATCACGCACATTCGAAACATTTTTTTTTTTCGAGCCCTCCAACATAGCTAAAAACGGCTTTTTCAGACTACCGTATTTCAAAATATACGAATCGGATACATACGATTCTACATAGTCACAACCAATGACGTTATAGGGTCGCCGCTCAAGGTCACGCTCAGGAGAGTCGTAGGCGGAATGACTGCACGCCAGTTGAGCTCATTGCACGTAGAGGCGATGCCGCTTTACATATGCCGGTCGGTGTCGCCCGTACAGTTTCATCGATTTTTTTGCCTGGCTCCCACAAACATATCCCTCACTACGCGACCGCCGTAACTTTCATTGGTGCTGAACATTAAATTACTCTTGTTTTGCGCAGTATATACATTTTTCAGTATAAAGAATGTTCATAATAATAAGTATTAATAAACCTTGCAATCTTTCTGTAATCGGTAATATATACATAATTAATAAATTAATAAAACATTAACATTGTGTTGGCAAGCCAATTTTATTCTGACTATTAATATCAGATTTATTATTTATATTTAAGTTCTAAATCTATGGTTCAAATCAACAACTTTTTTTTTACTTCTTATGTTTGCTCTTTGCACGGGCTTTGTTAGCTGACGAGCATTAAAAATGATAAAATTTGAAAGGATATGTGTGCTTTTTGAACTTCGGCCTCTGAGAGTTCTACTTAATGCTGGATGTTACGCCCATAAAAGCTGGTGTACTCCTGTTAAGAAACCCCGGGAAGAAAAAGGAACAACAAGCTTAATGACGCAAAGACGTGTTTGCGATTTGCATTTGTCAAGATAAAAAATAATAATAAAAGGACAAGAAATATAATAACTGCTGGATCCGCTCTCGTAAATATTTTCCCACTGCAAACAACCAAGATAGTACACGACATTGACTTTTACGGGCGAGGAAGGAATTTTATTCCTCGTGCGTAATTGCTGTCGCCCGCCAGTGGCATTAGTAGAGCTTCGCCCGAGGGAAGGGGGAAATAGAGACAGGCGTTAAGGCTCGGCTACACATATTACGCAGCGAGTGAGTAAGTGAAGAGATTTGGGCGACTCTTAACAGGGAGGTATTAAGGGCCGATGAGGGTGAGGTTTGTATGGAGAAGCGCCGAAATGAAGGGGCGGGGAAACGAAAGGTCCCCGAGAAAACCCGAATACCAGTGGCATCGTCCAGCACGATTCCCATATGCGAAAATCCGGGAGTGGCCGGCCGGGGATTGAACCCGGTTCGCCTTGGTGGGAGGCGAGTAGGCTAACATCTCTGCCACCGCGGCCCCACCTATTATGCAGAAATTCTTCGTTTTCGTGTCATAATTTCAGTTTCAGAGGTATTAATGGAAATGTTTAATTATATAAAACGTACAATTTACAAGATCTTTAATTAATACTTTTCTATCTAATTTTCCTGTTTGTTATTTCTTGTTTTGCAAAATGGCAGAAACTTACTGTTAAAAATATGTAACTGACTTTTTACAACTAGCAGATAACACAATGAAAATTAAGAAGAAAAATATCAAACAACCCGTAAAATATAAATTTTCTATAATCATACATTGTCAGTAATTACCATGGAACTGAAATTATGACACGAAAACAAAGCATTTCTGCATCGTTAAGAATTTTTTTTTTGTATTGATGTTGACAGCTTTTCGAAATCAATTACGCCAGGAGTTGATGTTCTATATATCCCAATGGGATTTCGAGTGAGCTGAAGGATAATCGCCTAGAATTTATGATAATTATTATTCTGTTTCTTCAACAGGTTTCATTGAAGTAAATGAGGAAAATACGGTTGGAATATTTATGTGTATATAGGATCCCTTTTATAGGAGTTTATGCAGGACAGGTGGAAATATAATATTTCGAATAATTTGGCAGGCAATAGGGGAGAATCATCTAGTCTTTTTTTTTTGTTTGCAAGTTATGGAAGTGGCAGTTCTCTTGCATCGGGTATGTTCGCAGTTCCGAAATATTACTGTCATAGTTAATTCCACTTTAGTCAATGGTTTGAATATACCAGTGGTATTAAGACACAAACTGATATATCCTCTTGATAGCAGTTAATCACTCACAAAATCATCGAATGGTGACGTAACCAAAATACACTGAGAGCCAAAAAAACTGGTATAGGTGTGCGTATGCAAATAACCGAGGTATGGAACCAATCGAGTAACGCGATGCGGTCGGCAGCTAGATCGGTTACTGCTGCTACAATGGTAGGTTATCAAGATTTAAGTGAGTTTGAACGTGGTGTTATAGTCGGCACACGAGAGATGGGACATAGCATCTCCGCGGTAGCGATAACATTTGGATGTTCGCGTACGACCATTTCACAAGTGTACCGTGAATATCGGGAATCCGGTAAAACATCACATCTTCGACATCGCTGCGGCCGGGAAAATATCGTGAAAGAACGGGACAAACGACGACTATACTGACGTGCACGTCGCACTGGCTACTGAAACATCTTTATCCCCTTGACCAGAAAGTTCAGCTATGTTGGTAGTACATAGCTACTTTCCTACTGACAGGGGCTCCCACGCCGGAAAGATCGTAGCTGAGGAGTCAGACGACGCGAGTCCCGTAACTACTCATACCACCGCCTCCTATTTTCCACAGGAGCCAATGACTGAGTTGAATAACTCGGAGGCTNGAGTCCCGTAACTACTCATACCACCGCCTCCTATTTTCCACAGGAGCCAATGACTGAGTTGAATAACTCGGAGGCTCCTACTGCCCACTTTATCGTTTCTATACTTTCTCAACATGAGACATAGTGAAGCGTATGTTGAAGGAAAAGGGATCTCAAAATGAAATCTGGTCCTCCGGAATGGGGGTCTGCAACAGGATTGGCAATCTTATCAAGTAAAATAGGATAAAGTATAAAAAACTTCATCACGACAAGCCGGATGGACGAAATATGTCAATGAAAGGCTAAATATATTTCCTACAGGAAACACGTTCAAGATGTAATTTTTTTTAACAGGTTTTTATTTTGAAACGCTGCTCTATCGACACCACCTACCACGCCGATTGGAAAAAAAAATTCCTACACAATTGATCGCTAGTTGTTTTGATGGTTTTTATTTACGGGTTCTACCGTGTGACGAAAAGCATCGTCCCCCTCGCAATAACACCGCTCTAGAGAGTCAATGTGCCGTGCTGCAGTGTCAACAAGCGTGCTGGGTTTCCAGGTCGGCGAAGCAGACTTGTAGGCGGGACAGCAAATTGGCTGCAGTATAAGCGGGAGCGGTAATCACCAGTGTAACGAGCGTGTTATGGCAGCAGCTCCCAGGCGCACAGCTAGACCTCGTCAAGGCTGTCCCGTGGGAGCAGAGCGCGACAATGTAACACTATATCGGTCAGCGTGGACCTCGTGACGCCCCGAGTGATTTATGTTTCTGCCTCGTCTCCCCTACACCCCCTCTCATGGCCATCGACCCTCTTGTCAGGCGACCTGCCGTAAATCAATACAGGAACCCAGGCACCGCGAGGCAGGCCGGTGCCCCACGAACTGTCCCTCCCCATCTCGCAGACGCCTCTGCTCTGCGTTTATTAGTGGACGCCAAACTCGTAAAAACATAATCTCCCCCCTCGGTCCCCTCACTCCCGCCAGCGAGCTCGATAGTAGTCCCTCATCTGGTCCTTCTTTTGGAGCGACAGTAAATCATAACTCTTCGGTTTACAGTTTTGCTCGTCTGCGGGAGCTCTTGCCCCAGGTCCCCCCCCCCCTTTCCCCTCACAAGGTCAAAACCTTCTTTTCCAGAGCCCATCCTTTGTCTCTCGCTGCGGAAGAGAGGGACGGAGAGGGATGTAAGAGAGACCTGACCTGCCAGGTGGATCAGCGATGGCCGCTCGACCAATCTCTGGGGAGATGTCGCTCAATGTTTTACTGTTGCGTGCCAGTGGACGATCTCGCGTTTCTCTACCATCACAATATTCTTTTAACTAATTTATGAACGCGTGCCTTTCACGGTGACAATAACTATGGAGCGTATTTATTTTTGTAAGATGGGGCTCGAAATTAAACTCGGCTGGGAACCAATGACAATACACAATTAAATGTCAAACGCGACAATTGCATGCGATTTTACACAACTTGATTACCATTAAATACCATATCTGCATGGTTTTAAGGTGATTTTCTCAAAATAATATCCCCTACGTAATTACAGTTTAATTTCCTGTTAGGTTACTCGCTTTCCAGCTAACCGAACATTAGAACGAAAGGGAGTTTTAAGCTTTGCAACAAAAAGCCACAGTTCTCATTACCTATGGTCTAGTTATATTTCGTGACGACGGGCTTCTTTTTGTGTCTGCCAACAGAGTGCCATTTTGTAACAATTTGTGAATCTCGATATTTTTGACGAGCCTCACCTACTAGAATAATGCAGGCCTAGATAATTTCACAAAATTATCCATTCACCTTTACACTTCTAAGTGCCATTCTTAACTCTTGGAATCTTCGCCTGTCACTTACGAGTGATACATTAATTGTAATAGCAAAGTTCAAAGAAATCAAAGTTTGAATAATCATTTGGACCTAAAATACCTATGTGCGTATGACGTAAAACATAAATTATGTCAGTTACATGCAAATAATATATGATAAATCGTTCATTAGTCCGTCATTCCTCGTATTTAAGAGTTGAAAGATTCTGCCTTCCGTCAGTAAAATATTGAAATATTTTGGAATGGAGAGTTATATTTCATAACTTTTGCATCCACAATTACAGGTGAAATATATTCCTTTATGTTAAAGCCTATGAGTTTCAGGTAATTGAATGAAATAATAATAACTTTAAAAAACACACTTTAACGCTTAAAAAAATGTTGACAGGAACAGAAAATACTTCTGCGGTTGTATTTTGATGGAGACAAATTGTAAAAATGTTTAAGCCAACCATTATAATTTAGTAACTCCATTATATGTGCATTCATTACAACATTTTTGATCTAAATGTCTCCGTAGAATGATACCCAATGGTGAGAGTAGATTTCAGTGTACTTGAATGCATAAGTACATTGTATACACGTTTGACCTTATTCGATGCAGCATTCATGCTGTTACAAAACACCAGGGGCTTATCCAAGTTCGTGAGGGATGGAGGTACTAATAAAATTAAAATAACTAAATTCGATTTTCAATTTAGTCACGCGGCAATTATTTACAACATTAAACTACCTTATATCAACTATTACTCTTGTTATTCTCAGTGAGTGCAATTTTTAATGTCTATCTCATTTTAAATTTAAGTCCTTATCAATGTCTTTATATTGGCCACTGAATTTAATTCACACTAATTATTTACACATATTCAATCTGTCTATTGCCATCATTCCAAATGTTTGTCCCGCATGCATCCACTCGGCCCGTCAGTCTCACTCTCCACTGTACCGATGCTCGCAGTCCGCAGACTTCGCTCTCACTGGTCACTCTCGCTGCCACTCGTCGCTCTGCTGGCTCGTCGCTTCGCTGCCATCGCACACCTGACGCGTAAGGTCACACAATCCTCTAAAACTGTCGTCTCGGAGGTCCGTCGTGGCTTAAGTAGTCTCGCTGGCCCGATAGAGAAGGTTCCCCGCACCCCGAGTCACGCTGAGAGAGGCTAGGGCAATGACCAGAACATTCTTGTAACGATAATCACAAAAATTCAATCCACTCCAGGACAAGAGTGTACGAGTCCTTCGTAGGCTTATCGCGACCCACGCGGGGGCTCACCTTTGTAAAGCTCCGTACACTTCCCGGGTTACACTAATGCCCTTGACACACACCTTCGCACGCTCGACCGTGGCGGCGCAAGGGAAGTGATGCAAGGCAACAACACGTAACAATACTATAATGGTTGCTGTACCCATGAATTAATAATTACAGTGTAACTTTGTATACATGTACGTATTTTTGAATGAAGAGTATAAGTTTTAGTATCGTAGTACGTAATCACGAATTTCCACAATACGCTTCATAATCGTAGAGAATCTTGAAAGCCCTGCCACTCTGTACTACTCGAGCTGGGTTTCGTGGAGGGTACAGAAACATTCAAATCAGCAAGTTATTATTGTTTAAGATACTCCACATTTTATCATATAATACACGTTACAAACAAAAAATGTANTTTAGTATCGTAGTACGTAATCACGAATTTCCACAATACGCTTCATAATCGTAGAGAATCTTGAAAGCCCTGCCATTCTGTACTACTCGAGCTGGGTTTCGTGGAGGGTACAGAAACTTTCAAATCAGCAAGTTATTATTGTTTAAGATACTCCACATTTTATCATATAATACACGTTACAAACAAAAAATGTATGTGAACAGAAAATATGCACAAGTCGATGAAAAGACCAAAATAACAAAATACAGAGAGTGGAGACCTTCGATGAGAACCGAAGCATTGTCGCCCTCTAAATTCGGCCGAGTGGCTTAAATCAGGGACATGTGTGAATCACCGTGGAGTTGGTTACTCTACATATCCTGACTGACCAACCATTGTCTTAGAGCTGTCGAATTCATTGTAAATAATTGCAGATAACCTGTGAAACTGTGTCATTAGTAAACTGCAGGGTGGTACTCTTTTCGCCAACTTGATTTACGTTTTTACTGACTTGAGAATTGCCTATTTGAATAAGATAATTAACACTAGTCACTGTACTGTTGTGAGGATGTCTGTAAAAGCACAACTCCAGGGTGCAAGTAATAACTGCTCATAATGGATCTGGTATTCTGGAGTTGTGCTTTTACAGACATCCTCACAACAGTATAGTGACTAGTGTTAATTATCTTAGTTTTATCACTGATGAAAAATAATGTAATGTTGGTGAAGAGATTTGGGCGGCTCTTAACAGCAAGGTTTTGAAAGCCGAAAATAATTTAGACTATTTAGTGGAAAGTGACATACCATTGCTAGTATCCAGTTCGAGAACGGTGTTCAGTAAGACAGCATTGACATCAAAATGATTCTGTGCAGTTCTGTTACTTTGAAAGATAGTTGCCTGATTTACGTAGCAGTAACAGGAGTATAACAATTACAACAACTATTCCCGTCGTGCACCGAGTGGCTGGCCAGTAACTTAATTATAGGCTGTTGACGGTAAAGTGAGCACTTTTGAGGGCCTGGTTGCTTTATTCCTATCAGCCATTTTTTAAATCCTTCCACCACTTTTTAAAATAGATATTGCCATGTAAATAATAAATATAGTATATTTATATAGTATATACGTATATATAGTATATATATTTCTCCGGACTAGAAAGTTAACGTCTAAGGCTACAATAAAATAATAAAATGTAGTTATTGAGTATCATTCCAAATGAGAGGGTTTCAAAAAGCGCTCACTTTACATTGGGGTCTAAAGAGACACGTTATCACGTTTGTACATCACACATCAACGGTTAAGAAAAAAAAAGCACCAACCAAATAGTTTTATAAAACAATTACTTCATTTCCGTCAAAAGCAAGTCTTTGTTCAACCGTCTTAAAATTGATGACAGTTTCCTCCACGAATGTCCTACTTTGTGGGCAAATAATGTCTCGTTTCAAGAAGCCAGAACGAAGGTTTCAACGCTGAGGGCAGTGAACGATACAGCTGAAAGAGCGGTCAAGTTGATGCAAGACTTGCATGGTTTAATCACGGTTAATGAAGAACAAAAGCAATTTTTATTACGTTGTGTACAAGAACACCGGAAGATTTATCCTGACTGCAAAAAGCAAACTTTGAAAAGAAAATTTAAAGCCTAATTTTAAGTTAAAGCCTAATTTAAAGATTTTTACTTGTAATTAGTCATTATTATACGATTCAGGTATATTGGTTTTTTATTTACCAAATAAACATAAAGTTCTAAAATCCTTCGATACTAACTCCATACAAAATTTCATGTCTTATGTTTGGCATCATGTCGGCACGGGTTATCATTATCCAATCGCGGTAATATTTATTATTTGAGTTATTAACGTCAAACAGGAAAAAATAGAGGGTATGCGTATTTGATTTCGCGAAAAAAAAAATTCCCTTATGTCTTGGGACATTCTAATATATATATATCTATATCTAATATATAAAAGTCTNATATATATATATCTATATCTAATATATAAAAGTCTCCCGTCACAGTGTTAGTCACTGAACTCCTCCGAAACGGCTGGACCGATTTTTATGAAATTTTTTATTTGTACTCGGTAGGTCTGAGAATATATTTATATCTATTTTTTACACCCCTAAGTAACAAGGGTGGCCACCTCCAAACAATTTTTTTTTATTTTTTGAACAAAATTTTTATTTTTAATTTTTTTATGATGTGGCATCAAAAAATACACACCCTCCTAAATTTTCACCCTTCTACCACCAATCCTTATTTTTTNTGGACCGATTTTTATGAAATTTTTTATTTGTACTCGGTAGGTCTGAGAATATATTTATATCTATTTTTTACACCCTTAAGTAACAAGGGTGGCCACCTCCAAACAATTTTTTTTTATTTTTTGAACAAAATTTTTATTTTTTATTTTTTTATGATGTGGCATCAAAAAATACACACCCTCCTAAATTTTCACCCTTCTACCACCAATCCTTATTTTTTTTATAGCGATATTAGTAATTTAATAAATTTTACCCTAGGTCGATAACTGATCAATTATCATCGATCATTTATCGATCTAGGTTACAATTTATTCCCACCAGGTGTCTCCCAGTGACACAGCACGGAGTAGCCGGTCTCCACTTTCTCTCACACAATAACCTTTCTCTTATTCATTTGTGCTCAGATCGTAGTAGTGACGTGTTTACAATTATATTTTCAATAATTAAGTGTACTTCTTAATTAACTTTATTATTGATCGCAAAGCTGTAATTGTTTGTATTTCCATTTTATTAATATTTATTAAATTATCTAATTTTATATTCCGTCATCGTCCACAGAGCTCCATGCCTCTTCCACTTATATACCACATCCTCACACACTTACAATAAGTTATAGTTATTTTTTTCTAATACTATAATCACTAGAAATACTTTTTATGGCAAAACAACGTTTGCCGGGTGAGCTAGTGTATATATATATATATATATATATATATATATATGTGTGTGTGTGTGTGTGTGTGTGTGTAAACACACACATGCACACGCATATCAGTAAGTTTCATTCACTGATAAAAACAGTAGGATTACAGTAAATCCTACCGAAATTTTGTCGTTGGTTTCGACCCAAATTGCATTAATTTCAAAAATTTTTAATAGCTTAACTTTTAATAAAGTTACTATCGTTTTTTATAACTTCTATAGAAATGCATTTGATGAAAAGTACAGATCTAAACTTATTTCTGCAATGGCTTTTCTGGACTGAATCACGACTATCAGGTTGAAGTTTATGTTTGGAAAGTTTATATTTACTTGGACTGCTTTACCATTATCATGAAAAGAATAAGTGTAGGAGATGGTCAATAAGCAAATATTTTACAAGTCCTTTTTAAGCACCAAGTGCTTCTATCTACCTACACTTCTTTTGTAGCTGGGAAGTCGTGAAACGACGTCGTAAACAGGGTTGTTAATTGAACGAATTATATTCTCGAAAGATCCTACAAAGATAAATTGATAACTGCCCGGCAATTAATAAAAAGGCAGGATAAAGTCATTCTGTGACTGCATTAAATATTAAAAGATTATCGTCGTTGGGGATATTTTCTCCCCTCTCGACTGGTGATTATCTCGTTTTATCAGGAGTCACATCCCGGCAGGGATTCCGAGACCCTACAACCTCTTGTTCCGGTAAGAAGTGTGTTCGCCATCTTTGCCTTTTTTCTTCTTCTTTTTTTCCTGTCCTGGCTTTCATTACTGTTGCGTGCCTTATTAGTCGTAATTAATTGTACGGCTTCTGTGTGAGCGACTTTCCTATGGGGTGGGGCAGACAGGCTAAATTAGGCTTTATATCCGGTAGGACGCGTGACGTTTTCTCTTCCCGGAGCTCTTCTGCATTTTCTTCAATAATCTTCTTTAACTGCGCGTCGGCTCGGGGCGAGAGTGGATCAAATGCCCACAGCCCTGCCAGAACATATTTCAATGTTTTACTCGCCGTTATTCTTCTGATAACGTGTTGTTTTGATTCTATATTCTCCGATTTATGACTTGACACGTTATGCCACTGGAAAGTTAAACATCGGTCAGCCGGGAATGCCGAAGCCTAGGTGGTATCGACGGCTGCTGCAGACGAATGTCTCGAGGGAGTATCGACGGGCGGTTAATCGATTGTTGCGCTCGTCGCCATCTTGTGCGGGCGCTCGCACGAAGCGCGGGAGGGCGTCATTGTGCTTCCCCTGGTATTGGCAGCAAGGGTTGTTCGGCCGGCGGCACGCAGGGTTGGGGCGTGAAATGGTTTGATCTCTTTGTTTCTGCAAGGCTGGTGCTACGTTGTTAACAATCCCTGCAGTAATGAACGGGATTCCCCACCCACCCCCCTCCCCAATCCCCGCCAACGTCCTCTGGACCATTCCCGACGTCCATCAGCGGCGACGCCGAAAGGAGAGGAAGCGAGAAGGAAAAGGCGCCACAGATTACCGACGCTCCTTTGTTTCATTTCATTTTCCGCCACGATGAGGATAATAACTGTATAGGATTCCGTTTGAAGTTCTCCCTTACGGCACACGCACCCTTCCAGATCCTGCGCTAGTGGCCTCATCATAAAAGTCCGCCGCTGCTGAGTGTCAAAGTCATTACGCCTCTTTTTGTATTTATTTGACAGATTCACTTTTCAAAACACATTTAGTCTGTGAGACATTGTCAATTTTCTTTCTCTGTTCTCGCCGTACAACCCGCTCTAAAGCGAAACAATGAAAATTCCTACACATCAGTGAAAACAGCTCTACCGGAATCAGTTAAATCTTATGGATTAACACAGTGATAAAATTTCACTTAATTGGGCAGTGAGATTTACAGTGAATTCCAGTGGCATGGGCAGTGATTCCAAGTAGAGTTACAGATTCTTCAGTGAGTATTTTTTAAGACTACTTTTTCACAGAGCATTTGAATTCTGGCACATCGCACATTTTAGATAACCTGTGCTTTCCATTATTATAAGTTAGTAAACTTTTTTTTTTTTACTTCTCTTCTTACAGGAACCCCGTTCAACTATATTTCATGCATTGCATGGGTCAAGAGTTAATGACCCAGTCAGACTAAATCATTGATTGTTGATCTAAATAGGGTATACATGTTTATTATTATACCTTTTTAATTTATTTTTAAGATTTTCCTTTAACTTTGGTGCTTGTATGTTGAGAGTATCCTCTTTCCATCTATATAGGAAATCTAGTTTGAGACTCGAAGTACACAAAACATTAATTTCCCCTCAAACTTATATAAGAATCTGGTCGTTACTCTTAAAAATGCAATAAAATAAAATAAACAAATTTAATCATAAGGTTGGTGCCCCAAAGAGAAAATGGGAAAGAAAACCGGGGTCTTAAACTCTGGTATAGCATTGAAACCATGCATATTAAATTATTTGTGAAGGGCGATTCTCGCCACGAAATTGGCAGTACTTTTATACCAGAACTACCTGACAGCTCGTGCTGCTCGATAACGAACTCGAGCTATGTGAAGTTGATACTGCCACTGGTGAATACACCCGGGCACGCTCCATCGAAGCCTCACGACCAGCAATTTCTCGAAACGTCTGTGCACTGACGAATCAACCCGAAGCAAGACAATCCACACGCCACATGATCCCGTTTAAAGTAAATTCTCTCGGAACACAGGTTTGGACACTAATCGTAGTCTTCTGTAGGAGAAAGCTAGGGTTTGTTTCTNTAAAGTAAATTCTCTCGGAACACAGGTTTGGACACTAATCGTAGTCTTCTGTAGGAGAAAGCTAGGGTTTGTTTCTCAGTACACGTCATGGGGGATTCCTTCCCCGCTCCCGGATTTTCGACGTGATTGCGTCTTTAAGGTGGCCGCCTGGTTGAACGAATTCTGAACGTCTGAGGCCTACAAGTGTCTGAGCGCTAGGGGCGACCGAGACATGCGCATCAACTCTCTCATCGCCTCTACGCGCAAAGCACTGAACTGGCGTGCNTAAAGTAAATTCTCTCGGAACACAGGTTTGGACACTAATCGTAGTCTTCTGTAGGAGAAAGCTAGGGTTTGTTTCCCAGTACACGTCATGGGGGATTCCTTCCCCGCTCCCGGATTTTCGACGTGATTGCGTCTTTAAGGTGGCCGCCTGGTTGAACGAATTCTGCACGTCTGAGGCCTACAAGTGTGTGAGCGCTAGGGGCGACCGAGACATGCGCATCAACTCTATAATCGCCTCTACGCGCAAAGCACTGAACTGGCGTGCAGTTTTGCCGTCGATAACGCGCCTCTATGAGACTTTCAGTANATCGCCTCTACGCGCAAAGCACTGAACTGGCGTGCAGTTTTGCCGTCGATAACGCGCCTCTATGAGACTTTCAGTAGAGACCCTACCTCTTTACGACGCAATAATAAAAATAAAGGTTTGAAACGCGTCCATATTCCTTTTTAATGTTTTGTATTGGAATGTTTAAACCTAAAAATGACCGTGAAAACATCCTTTTGAGTCAATTTGCACTATCACGAAACCATGCTTTAGAGAGAAATGGAAGAACTGAAAAACGCATACGGACGCGTAACGTTTCGTAAATTCTATTCGTAAGCAGACCTCACTCAGACACGTTGGACGGTTTTTAACAAAACTTTTTCTGCTGGGGCTTTGCACGTCGTTCGGTGGCCTACCTAGGCGGCCATCTTAAAGGCAGACCGAAACCTGGGGGCACGAGGACGGAAACGGCGATGTAACGTTTGCAGGGTGACCCATTCAGATAGATATGGTCTCGTTCGATTGGCGAGCATGAATTTGAGTTGGCGCCGCGCGTACCGAATGCGCTAGGCGTGGGTGGGGGCCCGCGGCGACTGGCGGCAATTTCGGGCAAGGGCGAAAATTTTCGGGCAGTATAACTCGTTACTCCAATGTTCTAGCGCGCTGATTTCTTGTGCCAAACTAAAGATCTCGCCTAGATCTGTTGATTAATAAAAGTCGCAAAAGCCAAGTATCCATTTCGTTGTTTTAATTTCACTCCCATACCCCGAAACAAATATTATACTCTTACGTAGACGTATTCACGTAAAACACACGACCATGATTCCCCCCCCCCNCGAAACAGCCATACCTCGAATTTTTTTCGACCATCTGCTTTGGTCTTTGTCTGATGACCTGGCTGTCAACGAAACTTTAAGGACGTTGGATACCAAAAAATTAATTATTTTATAATTGTACCAAATATTATTCCACTCCTACGCATTGTATGAGATTGCATTTTCCTCGAATAAAAAAATTTTGCACTTCGTATTTTTTGAATAATTTTGTATTAAATCCAAAGCTTTCCAGTTTTCCTGCAGCCATAATAATAACTACTAAGTTGTACAAATGAAAAAAATTACAACGTAAACTAATGCCATGGGCTACCGCTTGACATGTATGTATTCACCAAATAACCGCTCTTGCCTTTGTAAAAAATATCTAAAATATGCAAAACATTTTTTATGTTTACAATTTTTTCCCATGTATGTGATTTATGTGGTTATTACATATGCGTCACGGGGTGAATTTTTTTTCATTTGTACAACATAGTTAGTATTTGATATTATGGTTGCAACAAAACAGGACAACTTTAGATTTTACATNTTTTTTTCATTTGTACAACATAGTTAGTATTTGATATTATGGTTGCAACAAAACAGGACAACTTTAGATTTTACATCATATTATTCTAAAAATATAAAGTGTAGTTTTTTTATTCAAGGAAAACTGCATCACATACAATGCATACAATTTGAATAATGTTTGGTACAAATATAAAATTATTATTTTTTTGTATTCGTCAGATTTAAAGCCATAGACAACTTGTGGAAAAAAAATGTAATTAATTTAAATTTAAGACATTCCAAACCTAAAAGGGAAAAACCGAAATATGGTGAACCACTAAAACGTTTAAAGACTGGTGCACTTGCAAACAATCCAACCGGTTTCTTGCGTTGCACTCAATGGCCACGAGAACATTATGTTACGTATTAGCTTTTAAGTCAATTCATACCTGAAAGTGGCTATATGCCACTATATAATGAGTCATGATTAGGTAGAGCACAACAGTATAATATGGGGTTTATTGAACATAAGGATTATACAATAACTATTTACGGGACTTTTGATCAGGAAAGCTTAAATGGTATACCAAGATGCTAATTAATAATAATATGTTTTGTTACCGTACGCCACTACTATTACAATATAATTGGAAAGTCCCCCTTGTTCATGTTGTCGGAGGCTGATTCTAGGAGGCGGTTACCGACGGCCGGACACACACCATCTCCACGTCTTCTTGGTCCGCTGCCCGATGACAAAAGACACCGCCCCCAGTGTTACGCTGGCCTATATCGGGGGCGTTGTTTAATATTTTTGGCCCGAGGGGTGGGGGTGGTTCTGCAACTGTCTTTTGCAAGGTGTTATTGTAATCACGCTCGTGCACTGGTTCATGTTTGAAGGTGTGGTCAGGCAGGCCATTCAGCTAAGGCCTGAACACTTCATAGCAATTAGCATACTTACCTCTACTTTCAACCACAAAGGGTTGACTAGCTTTCGGTGAGTGCGCCCGGCTGACTGTAGTGGACTGGAACCAGACTGCATGATATCCCTCCCTACTNGGGGGGGGCTGAACTGACGGTCTGTCGAGTCAAAGGGTAGTTCCCGTAAGCGGATCAGTGCTTGCTCATTGGAGGGCTTCCATCTGCGTCGCCCCTGCCAACCCCCGCACAGATCCACAGACAAAAAGCTTGCTGCCTTCAATTCCCCTCAGGTCACACTCCCACCCTCCCTCCACCCTCTTTTTTACCCGCACCCTCATCATTGGAAACAGATGGACGAAAGAAACCTCTTTGTTTACCCCCCGCCTCCTCGTTAGTGGCGCGTGGAATGTAGGTACCGGAAAGTCAATCGAATATCGACGCAAACAACTAAATATCTTCTTTCTGGAGTTGTATTGCACGCGCGTCTGCCCGGGCAGTAACATTCCTGACCCGCGTTTGTAAGGGTGCAGGTTCGGCACCAACTCGCTGACTGTGTTTTCTTTTAATGCCCGCTAGGATATCTTACAAATGAACTAAGATATACGTGGCAGGAAGAAGTTTAAATTTTTTTTTATGTGCAGTGCACGCATCAACGTACCTACTAACTCGACCAAGCCAAGTGTGCATCCGGTAAATATGCGAACTTCACAGGGTCACGCGGTTTTCTCCCTTCGCTCTTCTCTTACTTACCCCTTCCTCCTCCAGGGCGACGTTGCAAAACATGACTCTGAGAGTATAGTAAAGTGTCAGAGAATAATAGCTGAGGAAAGCAAGAGCAAACGTGGTTTGGAACGAGCGTGATGTAAAAAGCATTCTGTGTTTACAAATATTCACTCATTAATCAACAAAAGTGAATTCCAAAATTCTTTCTTTAAAAAAAAAAAAAAAAAAGGCATATACATAAACAGTTTTACTTACCGTAAGTTAATCGTAAACATTATGTCTAAAAATGCAACTTTTATACAAATTAACTTTTTAACTAAAATACTAATTTTATCACTCATCATTAATAATTTTCCCGTGTGTGCCTGTAACCAGAATGTTCCAATTTTCTTTCAGTTTTTCATTTATTTCACTACACATCCCGCCTTTTTCAGTTTACCCTTCCTTACTCACTCGCTGAACTATAATTTGTGGAAAAGTTTTACTCTGGCGAGATGCTCAGAGTAATTACTCTGCAGTTTGGGGCACTTCCATTATCATTTACTCAATGTGTTTAGAGACTGCCAAAGAGAAAAGTTTTCTGACAGAGTAATGTGGAATGTCGCAGTCATCAGAATTTGCGACTGGAAATCACAGCTCGGTTTTACTCAATTCGGCATAGACATAAAACTTAAAAGGCAGCATATAAAAATAATATCATTTCAATTTTCAGTTTAGTTCTTCTGTAATTTTATTTAAAATTCAAATGAAACAGCTCACAACACAATCTTCCAGTATGCAGAGTCACGCACAGTCAGTTTTACCAGACAAACCGGCAAAGAGTAGAGCCACAGTAGTTCATTTATTAATTTTACTAAAAACCAGCTCCGCGAGATAAAATTATGAAGGCAGGAGGGACTTAAGTTCCCTCCTGGCACCCTTTCGACCTCCCACACAGGCGGAAATAATTTTGTAGAAGACTACTGTCGGCCGAAATTATTTGAAGTTAAAAAATAGAAGTTAAGGTCGCGTGTGCTTGCCGGTGTGGGCGATAATTTCCACTCTTGAACAGAAGTGTCTTCCTCGCGGGCTGGTACTACTCTGTTAGCGGGCGGTAGGCACTAGGAGTTAAAATCGCCACGTGCCTACCCCCACTCCTCGTCCCAGAGTGCCAAAAACGTGACCAAATAAGGGCATGGCATTGCCCGGAATCCCTTCGAAAACTTGTGCGACCCCGTCGCAACCCCTCCCCTCGCCCCGCCGAACTGCGTCGTAGTAAAAAATATTCAAACTTCTAGAACATTCTAGAAAGAAAAAAATGTCTACTAAAATGGTAAAAGCTTTTATCTACAAAACTGACACGAACAAAAACTAAGATGTCCGAAAAGGCAAACGTATGCCAGATAAACATACTAACACGGCCAAAACTTTGAATACTGATAATATATTACAAAGCCTCGCAGAACAAAAGAAAATTAACCAAATATCCCGATTTAAATTATTATAAACTGTGTCATTACAAACGTTTTGGAACACCACCCAAAATACATAAAACGCTAGGCTGTGGATATCAGATGTCGCAGTGTCCATATTGTCACAAAAATTACAAACCAACTTTAGATTTCTACTTTTGAACGAATGAAATGAAATGAGTTGGCCAAACAAATACATACAGTTGATTCAACCAAATATTTTGTTGGCAATTTAATATATCTTGTCCCAACAGAGAAAATCTCTGTTAATTCAAACGTGTATTTTGTTAGACGAACAAAAATAATTTTGTTGCTTTTATAGTTTTGTTTACTCGGAAAAATGTTTTGTTGGGGCTACTAAATACATTTTTGGCCCTATACACACAAATATTTTGTTGGCGGTTCTCTGTGTGTGTGGCGTACACATTCGCGGATTAACTGCGCATGGTTCTGGGACGGGCATTGTAGGCCTATGTCTGATTGGCTACTGTAGGCAGTGTGAGATTCCCTACCCACCTAGCACAGGATATCCACCGGAGATCCTCATTATATCCACAATATCTAAAAGTCATTTAAGTCATACAGTGAATATCTATTATGTATTTCCTTTGGATATCCAGTAGTAGATACCGGTTTGTACCACTTACTGGATATCCATTAGATATTACAAAATCACCAATGGCCATTACTTAAGGTAAGTGGTGATACCTGCCAAATGCTGAAGTTTGGAAGTAGGTATTGATTCTGCTCTGTGGCGTGAGGCGCCAGCATTTGATGCTAGCCCTCAGTGACAGGGCGTAGGAATACGTCGACACTGTTGTCTCTAGGTCCAATTTACTAATAACATACACTTTATTTTTGAGTTCACATAATCGAGTTTTATTGGTGCTTGAACAGGTTAACTGGTACAAGAACTCACGAGACAAACTCCCCTCCCCTTTTTCTATGTGGGCTACGTATGGTTTGATGCCGCGACTGGCGTCGTTGGGGGGGGGGGGGAAGATTCTTCACACTTGGTGTAGAACTACTTATCTGACACTGCTGCGCTGTCTTCCCTCGGCTGGCGG